>CAUYTI010114803.1:0-15255 GCA_963575145.1 Galago senegalensis | reverse complement strand
TCCTCCTTCTGGGAGTCCCACAGGTGTATATTTGTCCTTCTCTCTCCTCCTTCTGGGATTCCCATAGGTGTATATTTCCCTTTCTCTCTCCTCCTTCTGGGATTCCCATAGGTGTATATTTGTTCTTCTCTCTCCTCCTTCTGGGATTCCCATAGGTGTATATTTCCCTTTCTCTCTCCTCCTTCTGGGAGTCCCATAGGTGTATATTTGTCTTTCTCTCTCCTCCTTCTGGGATTCCCACAGGTGTATATTTGTCCTTCTCTCTCCTCCTTCTGGGATTCGCACAGGTGTATATTTGTCCTTCTCTCTCCTCCTTCTGGGATTCCCATAGGTATATGTTTGTCCTTCTCTTTCCTCCTTCTGGGATTCCCACAGGTGTATATTTGTCCTTCTCTCTCCTCTTTCTGGGATTCCCATAGGTGTATATTTGTCCTTCTCTCTCCTCCTTCTGGGATTCCCATAGGTGTATATTTCCCTTTCTCTCTCCTCCTTCTGGGATTCCCATAGGTGTATATTTCTCTTTCTCTCTCCTCCTTCTGGGATTCCCATAGGTGTATATTTCCCTTTCTCTCTCCTCCTTCTGGGAGTCCCATAGGTGTATATTTCCCTTTCTCTCTCCTCCTTCTGGGATTCCCATAAGTGTATATTTGTCCTTCTCTCTCCTCCTTCTGGGATTCCCACAAAGTGAATATTTATCTTTGTTTCTCCTCCTTCTGGGATTCCCATGAAGTGAATATTTCCCTTTCTCTCTCCTCCTTCTGGGGCTCCCATAAGGTGTATATTTGTTTGCTTTATGGTCTTTCATGAATCCTTAGGGTGTTATTACTTTTTAAAATTCTTTTAGTTTTTTGTTCCTGTGACTAGATAATTTCAAACTACTCATCTTATGAGTCACTGATCTCCTTCAAAACAATTATTTTTAATACTTTTTCAGGTAATTCATAGGTCTTTACTTCTTCAGGTTGATTACAGCAGATGTATTTTGCCCTGTGATTGGGCCTTGCTAATATCTCAGAGGTGTAGCTTGTGTTTTCACACTTTTTTAATGTGAAGATTCTTACATTTAATATATAAAGTTTTCTTAATTTTTGAGATTTTGCCTCTATCTTTATGCTTAAGCAAATATTCCTGCCCAAATATTATTAAGATAATGTTTTTGTACTTCCCCCAAAAGTTTAAATTTGTCTTTTAAGCCATTTGGAATTCTTTTTTATTATAGTGCGAAAGAAAGGATTATTATTTTCTCTTTTGGATAATGATTTATCTTATTACAAACTCTTGAATAGATTGTGTTTTCCTTATTTATCAGCAATATTTCTTTAATCACTATATTAAGAAATTTCATATACTTGACTCTAGTTTCAGGCTAATTCACACTGAAAAATGAATTGGATTTTTTCCCTTGCCTGGATTTATGATATAGAAAAATTGGTTTTAAATTTTATTTTGCCATACAATCAGTGATTTATAATATGTAAGAATAGTAATTTCTCCTTCAGTGTAAAGTTTGATGAAAGAACACAGTTAAATCACCTAATAACATCTCTTTAGCATTTTGAATTTAAAAGCTACAAACATTTTAGAAAGAAAAACATATTCAAATTTTATTGAGTGTTTATATTACATTAGAGATCTAAGTATATTTCTATTAAATGTGGGCTTATTTTTGTCTTATACTGAAGCTTTTTCCAAGTGAGAGACTCTCCAGTAAGTATCCTGAGAACCAGTAGTAGTAAGAAGAATAACTGTAAGAGACTATCTTTTTTTCTTTTAATTCTTGGGGATTCATTGAGGGTACAAGATATATCATACACTGAGACCCCACCCCCTCTCTCCTTCCCTTTCTCTACTTTCTTTCCCCCACCCCCTCCCTCCTCTCTCTCTCTGCTTTCCCCTTCCCCCCCCACCATGTTAGTAATTGTCATTATATCAAAATTCAATACATAGGATTCATGCTTCTCCATTCTTGTGATGCTTTACTAAGAATAATGTGTTCCACTTCCATCTAGGTTAATACAAATGCTATAAAGTCTCCATTTTTTTAATAGCTGAATAGTATTCCATGGTATAGATGTACCATATCTTGTTAATCCCTTCCTCAGTTGGGGGGCATTTAGGCCATTCCCACATTTTGGTAATTGTACATTGAGCTGTGATAGAAAGTCTAGCGCATGTGTCCTTACGATAAAAGCTTTTTATTTTTTTTTCCTTCTGGATAAATGCCCAGTAATGGGATTGCAGGATTAAACGGGAGGTCTAGCTTGAGTTCTTTGAGGTTTCTTCAAACTTCCATCCAAAAAGGTTGTATTAGTATACAGTCCCACCAGCAATGTAAAAGTGTTCCTTTCTCTCCACATCCACACCAGCATTTACAGTTTTGAGATTTTATGATGTGGGCCATTCTTACCAGGGTTAGATAATATCTCAGGGTGATTTTGATTTGCATTTCTCTAATAATTAAGGATGATGAACAATTTTTCATATGTTTCCTAGCCATTTGTCTGTCTTCTTGAGAGAAGGTTCTGTTCATCTCTCTTCCCCATTGATATAAGGGATTGTTGGCTTTTTTCATGTGGATTAATTTGAGTTCTTTATAGATCTTAGTTATTAAGCTTTTGACTGATTCAAAATATGGAAATATCCTTTCCCATTGGGTAGGTTGTCTATTTGCTTTGGTTGTTGTCTCCTTAGCTGTACAGAAGCTTTTCAGTTTAATTAAGTCCCATTTGTTTATTTTGGTTGTTATTATAATTGCCTGACAGTCTTCTTCATAAAGTCTTTCCCCAGGCTTACATATTCTAGGGTTTTTCTGATACTTTCTTTGAGGATTTTTATCATTTCATGCCTTCAGTTTAAGTCCTTTATCCATCTTGAATCAATTTTTGTGAGTGGAGAGAGGTGCAAGTCCAGTTTCAGTTTTTTACATGTGGATATCCAGTTATCCCAGCACCATTTGTTGAATAGGGAGTCTTTCTCCCAGTATATATTCTTGTTTGGTGTATCAAAGATTGTAAGTTGGTGTATCAAAGGTTGTAGGTTGTTAGTTTCATTTCCTGGTTTTCTATTCAATTCAAAATGTCTGTGTCTCTATTTTTGTGCCAGTACTGTGCTGTCTGGACCACTATGCCCTATAGTACAGGGTATGCTGATGCCCCTGGCTTTATTCTTATTACTAGGAACTGCCTTAGCTATACAGGGTTTTTTCTGGTTCCATATAAAACACAGAATTCTTTTTTCCAAGTCTTGAAAGTACAATGTTGGTATTTTAAACTTTTTTTTAATTTCAGTTTGGCCAGGGCAGGGCTCAAATCTGCCACCTTTGTTATATCGGGCCGGTGCCCTACCCACTGAGCCACAGGCACCACCCACAATGGTATTTTAATAGGGATGGCATTGAATCAGTAGATTGCTTTGGGAACTATAGATATTTTTAAAATGGTGACTTCCAAGCCATGAGCATGGTATGGTCTTCCATTTGTTAATGTCCTCTGTTATTTGCTTTCTTAGGGTTTCATAATTTTCTTTATAGAGGTCCTTCATATCTTTTATTAGGTATATTCCTAGGTATTTCATTTTCTTTGAAACTATGGTGATGGGAGTTTTTTCCATAATTAACTTCTCATCTTGGCAGTTATTGGAATATACAAAGGCTACTGACTTGTGGACGTTGATTTTATATACTGAGACATTGCTGTATTTTTTGACAACTTCCAGGATTCTTGCAGTTGAGTATCTGGGGTTCTCTAAGTATAAGATCATATTGTCAGCAAAGAGGGAGAGTTTGACTTCTTCTGCTCCCATTTGGCTGCCCTTTATTTCTTTGTCTTTATTTCCTTACCTGAGGGCTGTTTTGTTCTTTTGGATTTGGGCACTCAATTGAACTTCCTGGGGAGATCCTGGGCAAGAGTATGGAAAACTTTGAGCATTATCTAGGGTCCCAGACTGAGCCATTGAGCTGGAAGGGAGCTAATATTGTTCAGCTGTGGTCTGCCTGCACATCCACTTTGGGAGAACTGCCCCTACATGCTTTGACCTCAGGGTCACAATGTGAGGATTGGCTGGCAGATCCTGGACAAGTAATCTAGTGACTGAGCAGCCCAAAGGCAGGGACTGAGACTCTGGGGAAAAGTGGAGACCTCAGTGTTTTGCAGATGACAGCCTTGACTCTCAGGGACAGAGAGTGAGACCAGTTTGGGCACACTAGATAAGCAGGTAGCCACTTTAGGAGAGATCCCAGTGGCAAGTGCGTTCCTGGGAAAGCTTCTGCTTAGCCAAGGATAATAGTTTAAAGTGTTTTTTTAAGTAGGCTGAGGAGACATTTAGGCTCACAAGCCTGCAGGGTTTGAGAAATCAGCAGAGGCCTTCAGTCCCCATCTCATACAGCTGTATCAGCACTGGGGTTAACATCTCATACCCCAGAAGACCACTTGTTGCCCAGATAATTTTTAGCAAGGTACATATACTGTTTTGTTTTGGGGTTTTGGGGTTTTTTTTCCCTCTAGATTTTCCTTCTTTTCTTTTTTTTCTTTTCATTCATTTTTTTCTTCATTTTTCTAATTTAAATACAATTTTCCACTGTTGCTTTCTTTAACAATTAGAAATTCGTTTTTGTTAGTGTTTTTTGTCTCTATTATTTGATTTTTCCCCCAATTTTACCCTATAAGTGTTTTTGTTTGTTTTGATTTGATTTATAGTATTTTTGTCTTTCCTCTCTATCTGGCAGAGGTGGGATACTGCATCTGAAAAAGCTGGCAAAGAGCTGCTGTCCTCAAGGGAACCACCCAACCCAGCACCCCTAGAGGTTGTTTTTTTTGTTTGTTTCTTTTTCAGGCTCCTTTATTCCATGAATATTTACAGAACATCAACTATAGGCAAAACATTGACATAATCATTGAAGATAACATTGGGACAAATATATCAATTTTATGAGGAAACAAAAGCATTATCTACAAATCAATTGTGAGATAAATGTACTCATTACCACCACTCCTAGTAAAGTTGAAGATCCTAGCTAGTACAATTATTATAACTTAAAAATCCCAATGGTTTGGAGGTGGTGGTTTTTAAGGTTGGGTCAAAGTACCCTCCTATACACCTATATTACTCTTGTCTCCCTGTTTTTGAACCCCTCTTATTTTTGTCTATATTCCCTTTTACTCACCCCCCTCCTTGCCTTTTTTTCTTTCATCTACTTTTAATCTACTTAATCAGAATGATGTCCAGCCTAGAATTCTATATCCCACTAAGCTAAGTTTTAAAATTGATTGAGAAATCAAGTCTTTTACTGAGCAAACATTGAGGAAATTTACCACAAGACCAGTTCTACAGGAAATACTTCAACCTGTTCTACACACTGACCATCACAAGAAACCACCAGCAAAGTAAACACCCAGAAATTAAAGGACAGAACCCAGCTTCCACAGTGATGCAAAAGACAAAATTAAGCAATGGACTTTCACAAAATAAGATGAATAGAATGCTACCACACTTATCAATTATTTCAATAAATGTTAATGGCTTGAACTCCCCACTGAAGAGGCATAGATTGGCTGATTGGATTAAAAAAAGCAAGCCATCCATTTACTGTCTGCAGGAAACACACTTAGTCTCAAAAGATAAATTAAAACTCAGAGTTAATAGTTGGAAGACAATTTTTCAGGCAAACAAAATCCAGAAGAAAAGGGGGATTACAATCTTATTTTCAGATACATGTGGATTTAAAGCAACTAAAGTTAAAAAAGACAAAGATGGTTGCTTCATATTGGTCAAGGGAAAAATACAAGAAGACATTTTAATTCTAAATATTTATGCACCCAACTTAAATGCTTCCAGATTCTTGAAACAGACCTTACTTTGTCTGAACAATATGATATCCTATAACACCATAATAACAGGAAACTTTGAGTAGCACCTGTGGCTCAAGGAGTAGGGCGCTGGCCCTGTTTATTGGCCATGGCAGGCTCAAACCTGGACCCAGCCAAAAACTGCAAAAAAAAAAAAAACCCAAAAACAAACAAACAAACAAAAACACAGGGTACTTTAACACTCCTCTCATGGAGCTGGACAGATCTTCTAAACAGAAATTAAACAAAGATGTAAGAGACTTAAATGAGACCCTAGAACAACTGTGCTTGATGGACGTATATCAAACACTTCATCCTAAAGATAAAGAATATACATTTTTTTCATCACCCCATGGAACATTCTCCAAAATTGATCATATCCTAGGACACAAGACAAACCTTAACAGAATCAAATGAATTGAAATTTTACCTTGCATCTTCACATATCACAAAGCACAAAAGGCACTCATCTCTGTAAAAAGGCACTCATCTCCAAAAAACATGTTCAACCCCATACAAAGGCATGGAAATTAAACAACCTTATGCAGAATGATATTTGGGTACAGGAAGAAATAAAAAAGGAAATCATCAATTTCCTTGAGCATAACAACAATGAAGACACAAGCTACCAAAACCTGTGGGATATGCAAAAGCAGTTCTGAGAGGAAAATTTATAGCTTTAGAAGCCTACATTCAAAAAACAGAAAGAGAGCGCATCAACAAACTCACAAGCCATCTTTTGGAATTGGAAAAAAAAGAACAATCTAAGCCTAATCTTAGAAGAAGAAAAGAAATATCCAAAATTAAATCAGAGATTAATGAAATTGAAAACAAAAGAATCATTCAGAAAATTAATGAAATAAGGAGTTGTTTTTTGGAAAAAATAAATAAAATTGGTAAACCTTTGGCCAGACTAACTAGAAATAAAAAAGTAAAATCTCTCATAACCTCAATCAGAAATGATAAAAGGGAAATAACAACTGATGCCACAGAGACACAAAAGATTATCACTGAAAACTGCCAGAAACTCTATGCCCAGAAATTTGACAATGTGAAGGAAATGGATCAATATTTGGAATCGCACCCTCTTCCCAGATTTAGCCTAGAAGAAATAGATCTCCTGAACAGGCCAATTTCAATCACTGAGATCAAAGAAACAATAAAAAATATCTGCCAACAAAACAATGCCCTGGTCTGGATGGCTTCACATCAGAATTCTATCAAACCTTCAAAGAAGAGCTTATTCCCATTCTGCAGAAATTATTCCATAAAATTGAGGAGGGAGGAATCTTCCCCAACACATTCTATGAAGCAAACATGGCCCTGATACCAAAACCAGGAAAAGACCCAACTAATAAAGGAGAATTTCAGACCAGTTTTATTAATGAACATAGATGCAAAAATTCTCAACAAAATTCTAGGCAGTAGATTACAGCTTATCATCAAAAAAGTCATATATCATGATCAAGTAGGTTTCATCCCAGGGATGCAAGGCTGGTTTAACACACACAAGTCCATTAACGTTATTTACCATATCAACAGAAGCAAAATCAAAGATCATAGGAGCCTCTCAATAGATGCAGAAAAAGCATTAGATAAAATCCAGCATCCTTTTCTAATTAGAACACTGAAGAGTTTAGCATAGGTGGCACATTTCTCAAACTGATTGATGCTATCTATGACAAACTCACAGCTAATATTTTACTGAATGGAGTTAAACTGAAAGCTTTTCCACTTAGAACTAGAAACAGAAAAGATTGTCCTCTGTCGCCATTACTATTCAGCACAGTGCTGGAAGTTCCAGCCAATACAACTAGGCAAGACAAGGAAATGTAAGACAATATCTTACATTCATTTTTACAGAGGAAAAAAGAAGGGAGGAAGGAGGAACAAAAGGAGGAAGTGAGGTGGGAGGAGACATGGAGGAGAATTCACCTAAGTTGTATTTGTGTAAAAGCTTAAGAAACATAGAAGAAAAAATTTGACCTCTTTCAGTGCCCTTTAGGGCCCAATTTGTCAGTGGTGGTTGCCAATTCCTGGACAGTCCAGAAAGAAGAATGTGAAATCAGTGTTTGGACTAATGTGTTCCCCCGTGTCACGCAGCCCTTTTCCCACCACGGGGAATGAACCATGGCATCAGAAATGATGCAGGCTAGAAGCAAAGTACATTCTCTATACTTAGAAATAGTTTCTACATTTTACTTTACTGAAAAGTAGTACACCATTTTCCTGCTGTTTTTGTAGTTGTGACTGTAAGCAACCTAACTAGTGAATATAGGTGCCTGTCACTACTTGTCAGATCAAGGTTAGATGAGCCTGTGTCCCAAGCCAAAACAACCTCAGCTCAGTAGCGCTCTCACAGAGGCTAAGTCCTCAAGCCTTAGTGCGGTTACTGGGGCAATTAACTCAACAGCAAATATAACTAGCTCTATACCCTCTTTATTTAATGATGAAATGTAACATGTATAAAAACAAGAAGTAAATTGGAAGAAAGAAAAATGGTTAATGATGCAACAATGGCATTAAGGCATGTGTAACCGGAGATGTGACACTCACTAATTAAATAAGGAACAAAGATACTAATAATATATACATTCACCTAGAGTGACGAACAAGCAGAATTTTAGAACTGCTAAGATAGTCTCTGGAATTGTATCTGAGGGCACTGACATAACAAATATTTACATCCTTGTACATATACCAGGAAGAAAATAGATGTGAGGGACTAGAGCAGTGGTTCTCAACCTTCCTAATGCCCCGGCCCGTTACTACAGTTCTGTGGGTTGCAACCCACAGGTTGAGAACTGCTGGGCTACAGTATCTGATGCATAAGGTTTCTATAAGATTAAATTATATAGCTGGGGTAATTAAGTTTATTTAGAAAACATACAGAAAAACAGTCTACAAATCCAGGAAAACAATCTGAAAGAGGAAGAAGACGTTTTAGCTCAACATATAATTAGATGCTGAATTTTACCAATATCTAACAGAGATTAATTTATGCACAGATGTTCTATACTCATTGTATTTGTCCCCAATATGACAATGCCCTGGAGTAAGAGATGAACAAAGAAAGGAAAACATTAACATCTGGTAAAGTAATTTTATAAACAGCAGCGCAGGGTAGAATTGTGAGAAACCAGCATTGTTGTTAAACACAGTGATGCCTGCTTCCCTTACCCAGCACTTACTGTACTGGGCGGAATTTCCATCTCCTTTCTGATGTCTTCCCACGATGGGTGGGTTCTAGAAGTTGAGGTTGCAGAAACCCTGATCATCCGTCTAAGCCCCTTCAGGATCCTGGCAAAAATTCAGTTCTGGAATTTCTAATCTGTCTTTACTTTTATTTCTGACAATAATGCTGGGGTTCTTAAAGCATGATTTCATCAAATCCCTGAAATATATGTAAAGTCACCATCCTTAACCTACAAATATCCTAAAACAATGAGTATTTGTAGAGGTTCTGGTACGCATATGTGTATGTTTTCTCTGTGTTTTTAGGTAAAGGAATAGACAGATATTCTTTTCTTCATGTAGAGTAGTTTGAAGTATAATTGGCCATTTTTACATACACACAAACACACATAATTAGAAAATAAAGAAACATTAAATTTAATATTCCTAATTGAGCAGCAACTGTGGAGTGTAGTAGAAAAACGCAAGTTTTGGTTCAGAAGTGTCTAGACTCAAACCTTATTTCATTGCTTATAAAGTCTCTGACTTAGTTCAACTCAGAGTCTCAGATTCTCCCAGGAAGAAGTAGGTCTGTTGTGAGAGTAAAACGAGATGGTCAGCGTGAAGTCCACTGGGCAGTTCCGTGCACATGAGTGACACAGCCCCCTTGTTCTCATTCTCCCCTGGATTTTACATGGCATTGCTGGGTTTAACATTCCCAATTCACACCTCTGCTTGTAGCCAAATAAAAGATAGACACAGAAATTAGACAGTTGGAAAGATTTATTACAGATAAAATACAGATGGAAAAATTCGGTCTGCATGTCACCAAATGGGCTTGTTGGCAGTCTCTGCCTGACACCTTTGTACAGAGTCAAATCCAGACCTTGGAACTGCCCAATGAGCAAACGCAGAGGGAGATCTCAGGTCTGCAGAGCAGACACACATATGGAGGCTGATGGTCTCCCACTAGCTCAGAAGGAAACAGAAAAAAAAGAGTCTAAATTCTTATTTTTACTCTTCTTAAAAAAAAATCATAGCTGTGTACATTAATGCAATACTTGAATCTTTCCTGGGGTGGTTCTCTCCAGTTGAAAAGACAAGACCACAACCAGTTACCAGCCAACCAGTTCAGATGAGTCCCCTGCTCCTTCACTGAGAGTAGTGGGAAGAGCCTGGAAGATGGCTCTGGCAGGCTGCTGTCTATTGGGGTAATGTACAGGGCAAAGAATCATGTCCCCCTTCCCATAAGACTCAACGTCCTTCTGACACTTAAGCAGACACGTGGAACTGAGCTTTGAGTGTGGCCTTTCTTTGCTCCTCACATCTAGACCAGCTCCAGTTTACGCTAACCTGCCCTCTGCAGTCCTCACACGCAGACTGTGGCCAAGCCAGCTCATGGTTCTCTGCACCCACATGTACGTATTTTCTTTCTTCCGTTCTCCACCCATTTTTAGACTATCCAGAACGACCCCCCCACCTACTATTTTTCTAATCATCCTTCACTTCTGTATCTAGTCATAGCTCCTCTTTAATTCTTCCCTGTAGCTCGAATTCTCAAGTGTTTTTCCACCTCCCATTTTCCTTTGCTCCTACAAAGTACTTCAATCCATGTTATATACCAACTACTCATGCAGAGAAGCAGCAATAAGAGTAACTTGCGTTTGTTAGGAGTTCACGATGCGCCAGGCGCTGTCCTAAGTATTTTATATGCATTACTTCATTAAATCTGCACAGCACTGTGATTTAAGGGTGTGCTCCCAGGTCTATGTTATTTGGGGCTTAAGAATGTTAACTAAGCCCCGGGTCAGTATTAGGCACCGGTAATCATGCTGGCAGGGTCTTGGAGGGCTCACTTCCCAGCCAACCCTTCCTGGTAAGGCTGAAGTGCACTGCTGTTCAAAGGCACCTCAGGGATGTCAAGTGTCAGGTTAAATAGTTTGTGTGATCCAAGGAAATGTGATAGAAGAAGCATGAATAGCAGTATGGCCCATGAACTTTTAAGGGCATGTCACAAAGAAGTTCTACCATGGAATCGTGTCTCATTGGCCATTAACACTATGCAATGAGTACCTTTAAAAACCCTGTCCTCTTATGTTGGCGGATAAGTAATTCTGTTAATTTGGAGACTCACATCACTATGTTCTGTAACTTAGTACTATTTGTTTTAAAGAATTAGTCTTGCATTCAGCTTCACAGTTGGTAAATTCAGTGTTTAAGATGTCAATATTTGCTACTCTAGATTTTCCTGAAATACAGACAGTTCTCAAGTTACAAACATCAGACTTACATACAATTTGCGCCTATCACCAGAGGCTATCACAGTACATCCCCAAGTTACAAACATCTGACTGGTGTTAGACTCGCATTTTGGAATGGAGGCTATTACAGATGATAGGTAAGTGCACTTGTTCCAACTTCCATGCAAATTCAACTGAAGAACAAAACTACAGAATTTATTTTGTTTGTAACCTGGGGACTGCCTGTACTGCACCTTATTTCTCTCAAGAATATAAGCCAACTGAATCTATCATAGTCACAGTTTAACTGGATTATAGCGAATCTGTCTTGGCTACAATCAAAACAAGCAAAAAACCTCACAATGATTTTAATCACTGTGAAACAATTTATATGCATGTTAACTGTCTGTCCAGCATGCGAGCGTTCTTGCAGAGTCCAGGGGTAAGAGAAAAGCAGGTATGTACCAGTCATGCCATGTGGATTTCTGCACACTGTAATGCCCAGGAGGGAATCCTAAGTAAGGTGTCTGTAAAGACAGGTTTGGGGCAGCTGCAAGCCATCTTTTCTGTACACTAATTTATGTAAGTAAGAGATAAGTAAATTAATCTTCATTATCAATCTACCAGATAGCAAGAGTCAAACGCAAAGCACTACTCCCCTGGTGCAGGAAGGAAACCATCCTTATCACAGATTGCATGGGGTTTTGTGTGTGTGCGTGTTTGTTTTAATGGATCCAGGTGCACTCATGACAGATTTTGGCAATGACCATTATTTTCCACCTCAGACCTGCCAGTTGCTTCTGCTTACTTTTGCTCATGCCTCTTGATGAGGGGCAATTGTGATTAGACAGATCGCATTGCCTGTAATCTGGTCCCCTTCCCCATAGCCATGATTCATTCTGACAAGGAAAGTTTAAAAGCAACAACTAAAATATGATAAACAATATCCATCATTGCGGAGGGGAGCCTGGCTAAAAGCTTTCTGTCACTATCAATAACACTGTTTAGCTTTCAGCTTCTCCTTGTACTGCATTAGTGGCAAATGTGAGGTTCGCTGTGAACTACCTGTGTGACCCTTGGCTCCAACTGAAACTGTGCTCAAGACCCTGCCACTGGCCCCTGCAGCAGCTCATGGGAACAAATAGAGGTCAGGTGCGAGGGACGTGAAAACCGATGGACACAACCAGGACCCGACTCCTCCCTCCAGTGATGCATTACTCACGTCACCTAATGGGCTGTGTACTCTTCTTTCTGAGACGCTGACCTTAGTCTTCCTCGCGTGGTGTTTCCTTGGGTTCTAACGTTGGCTTTTACCTTCAGATATTTCTTTGTACTGCTCCTCTGACTTTGGGGTCCCAGATGCCATGAGATAGAATGTTCCACTCAGCACTACAGGAATCTCGTCTCTGACCCCAGGAATGTCCTTTCACAAAGTCACATTGGTTAAAACCACCCTTGGAGAGAAAAAAAATTTATAGTGCATGAGGTTTACATATCTGACACAGACCTTAAAGGCTCTTGATGAAGAATTCACAAAATGTATTTGCTAACCAGTATTATTGCCAAGCCACAGAGGACCCAGGCTCCCACTTCTCATTTCTTTAATGAGAATTTAACATCTCACCACCAACAGGATTTCTGGTTTTTATGGTTTAGCTTAGCCACCATGATGTCCCCCACACAAGTTACTTTTCCTGCAAAGTAATTAATACATAGTTTACTTGGTTGTCAGAACTCGGAAATGAATGAATCCATCCAGGGAGCGGAGGCCTGGAATCAGTGTAAGAGTCCATCCAGAGAATGGAGGCCTGGAATCAGGGCTGGGGTCCATCCAGGGAGTAGAGGCCTGGAATCAGGGCTGGGGTCCATCCAGGGAGTAGAGGCCTGGAATCAGGGCTGGGGTCCATCCAGAGAGTGGAGGCCTGGAATCAGTGTTGGGGTCCATTCAGGGAGTAGAGGCCTGGAATCAGGGCTGGGGTCCATCCAGGGAGTAGAGGCCTGGAATCAGGGCTGGGGTCCATCCGGAGAGTGGAGGCCTGGAATCAGGGCTGGGGTCCATCCAGGGAGTAGAGGCCTGGAATCAGGGCTGGGGTCCATCCAGGGAGTAGAGGCCTAGAATCAGGGCTGGGGTCCATCCAGGGAGTGGAGGCCTGGAATCAGGGCTGGGGTCCATCCAGGGAGCGGAGGCCTGGAATCAGGGCTGGGGTCCATCCAGGGAGCAGAGGCCTGGAATCAGTGTTGGGATCCATCCAGGGAGTGGAGGCCCGGAATCAGGGCTGGGGTCCATCCAGAGAGTGGAGGCCTGGAATCAGGGCTGGGGTCCATCCAGAGAGTGGAGGCCTGGAATCAGGGCTGGGGTCCATCCAGAGAGTGGAGGCCCGGAATCAGGGCTGGGGTCCATCCAGGGAGCAGAGGCCTGGAATCAGTGTTGGGGTCCATCCAGGGAGTGGAGGCCTGGAATCAGGGCTGGGGTCCATCCAGAGAGCGGAGGCCTGGAATCAGGGCTGGGGTCCATCCAGAGAGCGGAGGCCTGGAATCAGGTCTGGGGTCCATTCAGGAATAATCATTGGAGACAATCATTCTATTCTAACAGTAGAAATGTGAAGAAGACAATTTTTTTTCACCTTTTATTATTTTTTAATGAAATAGTTGAGGATCTGGACGGATGAAAGACTCATCCAGTGTCATAATATTGGACCACACATTAGGGCCCAATCTACGTGTTGCATCTTAAATTCTAATTCTAGGCTGCAGGTCTACTCATGCAGTTAGAAAAAAAGTTAGGATTTCTAAATATTGGAGTATTTTGTTGTCCCTCACTCACTTATTACAGAGAAGCAATATAAACTACAATAACAGTAGAAATCATAATTTAGTAAAACTAAAATCGCCCTAGACCTTTCAATGCTACTTCAGTGTGGAAACCTGCCTTGTTCCTGAAAGAATTAGATACTGAATGTGGACTCATCATTTTCATTTTATTAAAATGTGCTTGGAGCCAATTATTTTTTGTCAATCCATAGAAACAATATCTCTCTTTTTTCCACAATAAAGTGGATTGAGAAGTGCTCCAGCTTCTCCGGGTTCCCTGCATTTCTCGGTAATAGCAACTTGGTGTCTCTGCTGTTCAGTCGTTGCTAACAGACCACCCCCAATCTCAGTGGCTGAAGCAGCAAACTCTTATTTTGCACACCTCTGTGGTCGGTTGGGCCTCTCGGCCTCCGCAGGCAGCTGGAGGTGGGGCTGGGCTGGACTGGACAGCCCTGTCTGACCCTGCTCACGTGGCTGGCAGTTGCAGGCCGCTGGGTCTGGGACTAAGGGTGAGAACAGCCTAGTCCACGGGCTCCTCATCTCCACAGACTCATTCTCAGCTTCCTCCCAAGGCGCTCTCGGGGATCCGAATGTCTGCGCCTCATTTTCTAATATTCCGCTGGCCAAAGGGAATCACAGATGAAGCCCAGCTTTGCGGCACTGGGCACTGGTTGGGTCCTACTGGCAAACGCTCCATCACTTGTGCATTTGTCCACCTCTCTGGTGCCCAGAGCACTGTTGAAAGCAGCTGTTGTCATTTTTCTTGTGATCAACCCTATGCAGGGCAGGGTGGGGCCTACAAAGGGACACAGCGTCTGGGGCCTGACCTCGTAAAGACAAAAGCCAGCATGAAACAATTAGAGACCAGAGCAAAAGACAACAGAATAAAATGAATTCCTTGGGGTAGGTTAATAGGCAAAAAAAAAAAAAAAAAAAATTCCAGAAAGTCAGACTCCCTGGGGAAACATAGGAATGACTTTTCATTCAGTACATGTATTCTACCAGACTCGCCTAATGCTTTTGCATGACTCTTGCCAGACTGGCCTGTTTCTTAAGGAAAACTGTGAATACGTGTATTTGTATGTAAGGGGGCATGTGTGTGTAGGGGGGCATGTGTGTGTAGGGGGCGTCTGTGTGTGTAGGGGGTGTGTGTGTGTGTAGGGGGACATTGTGTGTGCAGGTGGCAG
>CAUYTI010114802.1:0-11973 GCA_963575145.1 Galago senegalensis | reverse complement strand
AGTGTTTTTATAGTTTCATGTCTTAAGTTTAAATCTTTTATCCAGTGAGAATCAATTTTTGTTAATGGTGAAAGGTGGAGGTCTAGTTTCAGTCTTCTACACGTTGCCAACCAGTTCACCCAGCATCATTTGTTAAATAGGGAGTCTTTCTCCCACTGAGTATTTTTGATAGGCTTGTCAAAGATCAAATGACCATAAGTAGCTGGGTTCATCTCTTAGTAGCTGGGTTCATCTCTTAGTTCTCTATTTTGTTCCGTAAATCTACTGCTCTGTTTTTGTGCCAGTACCATGCTGTTTTGATCACTATGGATTTATAGTATAGCCTGAAGTCTGGTAATGTGATACTTCCTGATTTGATCTTATTTCTGAGTAATGTATTTGCTATTCGAGGTTTTTTCTGATTCCATATAAAACGAAGTACTATTTTTTTCAAGTTCTTTGAAGTATGACAGTAATACTTTAATAGGGATTGCATTAAATGTGTAGATTGCTTTGGGTAGTATGGACTTTTTTTTTTTTCAGACAGAGCCTCAAGCTGTCCTCCTGGGTAGAGTGCCATGGCATCACAGCTCACAGCAACCTCTAACTTCTGGGCTCAAATGAGTCTCCTGCCTCCGCCTCCCAAGTAGCTGGGACCACAGGCACCTGCCACAACGCCCGCCTATTTTTTTAGTTGCAGCCATCATTGTTGTTTGGCCAGCCCAGGCTGGATTCGAACCCACCACCTTAGGTGTATGTGGCTGGTGCCTTAGCCTCTTGAGCCATAGGCGCCAAGCCAGTATGGACATTTTAATGTTGATTCTTCCCAGCCATGAACATGGTATGTTTTTCCATTTGTTAGCATCTTTAGCTATTTCTTTTCTCAGAGTTTCATAGTTCTCCTTATAGAGATCTTTCACGTCCTTTGTTAGGTAAATTCCCAGATATTTCATCTTCTTTGACACTATTGTGAAAGGAATAGAATCCTTGATTGTTTTTTCAGCTAGACTATTGTTGGTGTATATAAAAGCTACTGACTTGTAAGTGTTGATTTTGTATCCTGAGACCCTGTTGTATTCCTTGATCACTTCTAAGAGTTTTGAAGTTGAGTCCCTGGGATTTTCCACGTATAGGATCATGTCATCAGTGAAGAGTGAGAGTTTGATCTCCTCTGACCCTATATGGATACCCTTGATTGCCTTCTCTTGCCTGATTGTGATAGATAAGACTTCCATTACTATGTTAAATAGCAGTGGAGCCAGTGGGCATCCTTCCCTTGTTCCTGATCTGAGAGGAAATGTTTTCAGTTTTACACCATTCAATATGATATTGGCTATGGGTTTGCTGTAAATGGCCTCTATGAGTTTAAGAAATGTCCCTTCTATGCCTATTTGCCTAAGAATTCTGATCATGAAAGGATGCTGGATATTATCAAAGGCTTTTACTGCGTCAATTGAGAGGATCATATGGTCTTTGTTTTTCTTTTATTGATGTGATGTGTTATATTTATAGATTTGCGTATGTTGAACCAACCCTCTAACCCTGAAATAAAACCAGCTTGATCATAGTGTATGTTTTTTTGATATGTTGTTGAATCCTGTTTGCTAAATTCTTATTGAATATTTTGCATTGATATTCATTAATGATATTGGTCTATAATTTTCTTTCTTTGTTGGATCCTTTCCTGGTTTGGGGATCAGGGTGATATTTGCTTCATAGAATGTGTTGGGAAGTATTCCTTCTTTTTCTATGCTTTGGAAAACATTGTATGATATAGGTACTAGTTCCTCTTGAAAAATTTGATAGAATTCAGATGTGAAGCCATCTGGTCCTGGAGTTTTATTTTTAGGGAGATTCCGTATTGATGATGCTATTTCACTGGTTGATATAGGTCTATTTAAGATTTCTAATTCTTTCTGATCAAGTCTAGGAAGGTGGCATGCTTCCAGGTATTGGTCCATTTCCTTCAGATTTTCATATTTCTGGGAATAGAGAGTTTTGTAATCATTGAGGAGTTTTTGAATTTCTGAAGTGTCTGTTGTTATTTCTCCTTTATCATTTCTGATAGATGATATTAGAAATTTTACTTTTCTATTTCTGGTTAGGTTGGCCAAAGGTTTATCAATTTTGTTAATTTTTTCAAAAAACCAAGTTTTTGTTTTGTTGAACTTCTAAATGATTCTTTTCTTTTCAATTTCATTTAATTCTGCCCAATGCTGGTTATTTCTTTTCTTCTACTGGATTTGGGGTTGGAATGTTCTTCCTTTTCCAGTTGCCTGAGATGTTCCATTAAGTTGTTGGTTTCTTCTCTTTCTGTTTTCTTGATGAAGGCTTCCAATGCTATAAATTTCCCTCTTAGGACTGCCTTTGCATTATCCCACAGGTTTTGATAATTCATGTCATTTTCATTTAGTTCCATAAATTTGGTGATTTCCTTCTTAAGCTCATCTTTGACCCAGCTATCAGTCAGCCTAAGATTATTTAGCTTCCATGACTTTGTTTGAGTATGGAGATTCCCATTGCTATTGAGTTCAACTTTTATTCCTTGGGTCGGAGAAGATACAAGAAATAATTTCTTTTTTTTTTTTTTTGCAGTTTTTGGCCAGGGCTGGGTTTGAACTCGCCACTTCCAGTTTATGGGGCTGGTGTCTTACTCCTTTGAGCCACAGGCACCACCCAAGAAATAATTTCTATACTTTTAAATATGCTAAGGTTCGACTTGTGTCCTCAGATATTATTCTTTTATGTTTAGAGGATCTGTTCAGTTCTGTCAGTCAGATGTTGACGTCCACAGCGATTATAGTGCTGTAGGATATCATATTGTTCAGACTAGCTAGAGTTTATTTATAAATCTGGGAGAATTTAAGTTGTGGGTGCATATATATTTAAGACTGAAATATCTTCTTGTTATTGTTTCCTTGACCAGCATATAGTGTCCATCTTTGTCTTTCTTAACTTTTGGTTACTTTTGTTGCTTTAAATCCAGTTGTATCTGCAAATAAGATTAAGACCCCTGTTTTCTTCTGATTTCAATTTGCCTGAAATATTGTTTTTCAGCCCTTCCCTGAGTTGTTTTATCTTTAAAGGTTATATATGTTTCCTAAAGACACTATACAGTTGGCTGGTGCTTTTTATCTAGTCAGCGAGCATCTTTATTGGAGAATTCAAGCCGTTCACGTTTATTGGGAGAATTTATAAATGCAGTGTTCTGTTCATCTTCTTTTGTAAAGGTCTTGCCTAGTTTTATCATTTGGGCCATTGTGGAAGCTAGGCTTTGGCCTTTAGTTTCTGGGTGTCTTTACTTTGCTGATGGTCTGTTATGATGTTCTGTGTGTAGTATGGTAGTATAGTCCTGAGTATTTCCTGCAGAGCTGATATTATGGTGGCAAATTTCCTCAATGTTTGCTTTTCAGTAAAAGGTTTGATTTCTCCCTTTAATATGAAACTTAGTTTAGCAGGACTGGTAGTTGTTTTGTTTAAATATATTGAAAGGGAGAGCTCAGTCTCTTCTGGCTTGTAAAGTTTCACCCAAGAAGTCTATTGTCACTCTGATGGATTTGCCCCTGTAGGTTAGTAGTGCTTGCTCTTGGCTGCTTGTGGAATTTTCTCTTTCATTTTGGCATGGCCAGAATCATTATAGTGTGTCTGGGAGACGGTCTACTGGAATTGAGATAAACCAGGATTCAATGTCCATCTAAAAAGAGTGCATCTAATTCTTTGGTGTTTGGTGATGCTTAAGAAGTTTTTTCAGTTACGGTATCCTCCAGCAGGGCTTCCATACCTTGGGGTTGCTCTTCTTTTCCCTCAGTGATACCTATCATTTGTATGTTGATGAGCTTCATGAAGTCCCATAATTCTCTAAGAGATTGTTTTGCTTTTCTGCTTCTTTAAATAACTTAGCTTCAAGCTCTGAGATTCTTTCTTCGCCATTGTTTAATTTGTTATTGAAACTTTCTACTGCATTGTGAAATTCCCTGAATGACTCCTTCATTTTTTTTTTTTTTTTTTTTTTTTGAGACAGAGCCTCAAGCTATCCCCCTGTGTAGAGTGCCATGGCATCATGCTCACAGCAACCTCCAACTCCTGGGCTCAAGCAAGCCTCCTGCCTCAGCCTCCCAAGTAGCTGGGACTACAGGCACCCACCACAACACCTGGCCATTTTTTGGTTGCAGCCATCATTGTTGTTTGGCGGGCCCAGGCTGGGGAGTCGAACCCGCCACCTTAGGTGTATGTGACTGGAGCCTTAGCTGCTTGAGCCACAGGCGCCGAGCCAGACTCCTTCAATTCTTTAAGGTCCAGTATATCCTTTCTAATTTCATTGTCTTTCATTCATTTCTTGGGTCAATTTTTGGATTTCCTTTTGATTGCTTTCCATTTACCCTTCATCATTTTTGCCACCCATATTCTAAATTCCCTTTCCTTTGTTTCCATAATTTTTTATACTGAGGATCCTCTGTGGTAGCTGCCTCATGATCCCTTGGGTAGGATTGATCTGTTTTGGTTTTTCATGTTGCCAGAGTTTTTTTATTGATTCTGCCTCATGTGTGTTTCCTTCTTGTTTACATCTTTCTTCTACTTATTTCTCTCACTTCTTCCTTCTCCTTAATTTTACTTGTCTCTGTGCTTTGATGTTGAGGTGGCCCAGACCAGCTGATGAGGAAAATATCTCTAGTCTGTCATCTTCATCATGATAGGTCTTCATGTTCATCTCTTTAGATTTATCCTGTTTGGCATTTTCTCAGTTTCTTCAATATCTGTAATTTTTTTTTCTTTTTGCCAAATCTGGGAAGTTATTCCTTAAAATATTTTTAAACTGTTGTTTCTTAAAGCATTTTCTTTTTACCCCATCTGATTTTTTTTTCTGTTCCTTTAGGATTCTAATGACATGACTTTTCATCTTTTTTTTGTCTTTTAGTCTTTTAGAAAGTTACTTGAAGTTTCTGGTAGTGATGATTATTACTGTTTTTCCAGTTTGTTTTCAATTGTTCAGGTTGAGTATTTTCTTCTGTTTTATTTTCAAGGTAAATGATTCTTTCCTCTTTCCCCTCCATTTGCTATTGAGTTTTTAAAAAAAAAATTGGTTGTTGTATTTCCACTTCTAAAATATCCATTTGGTTCTTCTGTATGTTCTTGGTAGGGCTTTCTTTTCTTTGAGGAGATTTTACATGTGTTTGCAATTGCTTATTTTATCATGACTGCTTTAAAATCTTTGTCAATAAGTTCTAACTTTCTGTTATATTGATATTGGCAGTAATTGTCTTCATTCAGTTTGAGATCTTTTCATTTCTTGGTATGGTGAATGATTTTAAATTGAAAAATAAACATTTGGGTCTAGATTGTTTTTAGTAAAGATTGCTGTGTACTTAGGTAACATTTCATCTGTAATTAAAAATTCTATTTTTGTGATTTTTTTTCTTTCTCCTTTAATGAAAGGGAAATAGTACCACACATATGTTTTTAAGATTATTTTTTTCATTATAAAAGTAGTATAAAACATTTGAGATAATAAAAAAGCAAAAAAAAAGTAAAATTGCCTTAATCCTATCATTTTAACATGCTATAAATAGAAATTTGCAGTATTTTTTCTTTTATCATTTTTACACAAAAGTTTTAAAACACATGACTATTATTTTGAAAATTCTATTTTCTATATGTTTTGTTTTCTAAGAGGCAGTGTCTCACTCTGTCACCTAGGCTAGAGTATTGTAGCAAAATCCTAGCTCACTGTAGCCTGACAGTCCTGAGTTCAAGGGATCCTCTTATCTTATCCTCATAGCTAGGCTTATAGGCTTATAGGCGTGTGCCACCACACCTGGCTAATTTTTTTAGTTTTAGTTTTTTGGGTTTTTTTTTCTTTCTTTTTTATAGAGTTGGGAGTATCTCACTGTATTTCCAAGCCTGGTCTTGAATTCTTGGCTTCAAACAATCCTCCCACCTTCGCAGCTGAAAGTGCTAGGATTACACACGTGAGCTACCACACCCCACCACCAATGTATTTAAACTAGATTTAAGCACTAGTGCTTCTCACCACCCAATCATTTGGCCTTTGATGCCCACAAAATCTCAACATGTTTGTTTCTAATTTTAGATTCTGAAATTTAAAAGCTAAAACTTGTTATCCAAATTGTAGCATCAATATTGAGTTAGAAACCAATTGGTCACAAATTCTCATGCTAAACTCAGTGACAAGAGGTTAGAGAATTTGGTCATAATAAAGGAAATTTTAAGTTATTTCTAAGAATGGTTTAAGCATACTCATTTGTAACACTTTGAAATGGTTTCCTTTCTTTTGATTCTTAATGGATATATGAAATGTCATTATGTTGTATGTTATTTTAAGGGTACTTCTGTGCTATTATTCCTATTTTGCCCATTTTCTTATTTTAGTTTACTCTCCCAGGAATTATCCTTGATTCTAGCCATGTATTTTATTCTTCTAAAATTATTAACAGTTTTTAGTCACCATGTGACATTTATGGTCAGAGTGAGGCTGAAGGTAGTGAGACATCTAGATGGTCATTCCATAAGCAGACACAGTGAAGGTGTACCTGATAAGAGATAGTGGAGAAATGAAGACCTGCCAGTATAGGTAGTTCATATCTATTCTGATCATATTTCTGTGACAGAAGTATAGCATGATCTTATATTCCTACATGTTTTAGAAAAATGTAAAGTCACAGATAAGTAATTTCTTAAAGTTAATTATAAAATTGTCACTTTCCAACCTTGCATATTTTCAACTTAAATTAGCAAAATTCACTTTTAGTTCATATATTTGATCATAGTATTTAAAATAAATGTTTTCTGAGCATGATTAAATATACAAAGATTGTATATTTTTAACAGCATTCAACTATGACTTCCACATTGAGGAGATTGGGTGAAGACATATTTAAAGGAGTAATAACTAAAGGAAATCAGGATAATTCTGTAGAGCACTCCGGGGAGAATAAACCAAAGACAGCTGCTTTCTTTAAGAGCTCTAATTTGCCATTGAGATTTTTATCAACCTTGATTGTTCTCAAAACAGTCACTCAAGGTAAGCTTCCAAGTATGCTTATGGTATAATTGTGGTAAACAGGAGAGAATTTTGTATAATAAAGCAATATTTTTATGATCAAATATGTTCTACATTTTTGGAATGAGATTTTGAGTTTTTTCATGGCAGCACATTACCAAAAAGCTACTTTTATTGGCTGAAATTGAGAAAATGAAGTCTTTAGTTGGATAGCTCCTCCCAGAAAGCCTTGTTGATTCTCTTAGGTCATGTTGCCATAGCACCCTTTACTACTATTGCTCTATTTTCTATGTAGGATTCAAATTGCTAGTTTATTATTTTCCACTATGAATGGCTTGGAAAACTGTGGTCCTTGGGCAAAATCTGTCTCACTATTTATTTTCTAAATAATTTGTTATGTATTGTCAGTAACTCTCTTTGCCCTACAGTGACAGAGTTGAGTAGTTGGCAAAATAGGCTGAACAGCCTCTAAAGTCTATATTATTATTTGGACCTTTATAGGAAATGTTTGTCTGTCCCTGCTGTAGTTTGTAAGTTTACCAAGAGAAAAACATGTCTTCTTTCTCATTGTCCTCCTACACCTAGCCTGGTGCTTGGTATATAATAGTGACTAAGGAAATAAATGAATTAAAAATAATCTTTTGGTGAAAGTTAGCCAAACTTTACATGTAGCTATAATTAGTTATCTTTTGATATTATTAAATATGATACTTTTTGTTAATGTGAGTTATGACAACATAGTCTACGTAAGTATATCATCTTTCTATTTCCTTTGTTAAATTACATGACTCAGACTGGCTGTTTTTTTAAGTGTGTCGTGACAGTAATTTAATCTGACTTCTTTCTCTGAAGCATGTTTTATTTAGTTATGCTTGATGGTATAGACTTGATGAAAAAAGCAGAAATCTGTATATCTTTGTCCTCAGTTATTTTGCTTCTTTATGTTTATGGTTCTCAAAATATAATGGACTAAGCAATAAGTGTTTGAAAGCTCACTTATGAGAAGAGGGTATTAGCTTAAAATAAAGTTTATTATAGACTTACCTCATTAACGTAGGAAAAAATGCACATATGCACACATACACACACAAATGAATAGATTTTAAATGGAGCTTTAACCAACAGACCATAGCCAAACATTAAAAAATGTACTTATTCACCAGAGATCAAATATGGTTATTATCAGGAATTCAGAACCACTCTACTATAAGAAAAATTATTATTCATTAATCATTTAATTAAGAAATATTTAAAATTGTATGTCAACATAGAAAAGGGGAAATAAAACAGGAGAGAATTGGTTGCTCCCTGTGCTATAATACTGGACATGCCAATCAGTAATAAGCTTTCTAATATGCAATGAGAAAATGAAGTATGAATATTGGAAAGGAGTAAAAATATTAATTCATGGATTCTCTATATTAATTGAGGGCATTTAAAGAAATATAGTAAGACATAAAGAAATGGATAAAAATGGATGAATAAATAGATTGATAAAGATTGTTGTTATAGTTAAATGTCAGAAATAAAGGACTTTTATTCTTTTTACCTGCAAAGACCAAGTATGTTAAAAATGATAAGATATCCTACATGCTTAGTGTAATACCAGTTAAAATTCCAGTGTAGGTTGTGTAAATTGAGACAGTGTTGTCACGTAAAGTTTATATGGAAAAATATTTACAATGAATATTGTAATAATGTAATAATGATTTAATTATGAATATTGTAATAATGATTTAAAATAAATAAAATAGCAACAGTGGGGCAGAAGCTTCCATTAGCAGACTTTAAAACAACTATACAAAGTAATAATAAAAAATGAATAATAGACTTAATACATCAAAACAGGACAGTGGGATTAGGAAGTCCAGAATTGGCTCAGAATGGTACTTCATATTATTTATTGAGTTAATGAATTTGATTCCTTAACAAGTAGGTTTTTTGTTTTGTTTTGTTTTGTTTTGTTTTGTTTTTTGAAAACATAGAATCATATCAAACATGGTATGGATAACAGAATTAGTAGGCAAGGGCTTTAGAACAATTATTATTACTATATTCTGCATGTTCAAGAAGGTAGAGGAAAGTATGAGCCTGGTTAGGAGACACCTGGAAGATAAGGAAAAAGAAAAAGACATCAATCACATTTCTAGAGGTGAAAGACACTAGGCCTGAGATTAAAAATGCAGTAAAGAGTATTAAATATTGCTGACAAAAGACCAGTAAACTAATACACAGCAGTAGAAACTGTCCAAAATGAATTATGCAGAAGAAAAAAAATCTAAGAAAAACAAGACGGAACATCACTGAGTTTTGGGACAAAATATATATATGTCCTTAGAGTCCATGAAGAGGGGAGACACAAGTTTCCTAAATGTCATGAAAACTATAAAGAGAAATGTAAGAAGCTTGTCCAGCTGAGCTCCTGGTCATTTCTATTCTTCTCTCTTCCTTGGTCTCCTCTAGATATTTGGGTGTTACTTCTCTTTTCCATATCCTCCTGACCTCTGGCCAGGGGAATTCAAGAATGCTGCCTAAATTCAGCTCTCCTGTTCATCCCCTCTCTGTGACCTTTCAGTGCCCTCCTGACCACTCCCTTCACCACAGACGGACGTAACATATTTCCCTGGCTTCACTGCCTACCCTGCTAATCTCCGTGTACACTTGCTGTCAGCAGTTCTCTCTAGTAAGGCTCTTGCCTGATAGATATGTGCTCCTCAACCTGGTGGCCTCAAAAAAGACCTGAGACTAATCACCATGGAACATGAGAAAAATATAAGAGTTCTTTTCCTCACTCGCTAGCCATACCCAGCCTAGGTGCAAGGGTCTCTTAAGCCCAAACCTGGTGGGTTCTAGCATTATTCATATCCCACTTGGGGTCAAGGTACAAGCTGCTACTATCAAGAGAGAAGCCCAGGGGGTGAGGGGTTCTGGAGAGAAGAGTACATCCCAATAGCACATCCTCCCTCCAGAGCTGTAGGCAGGTTGCATGCCCATCCTGGAGCTGTGAAAGGTTGGATAGGAAATGTGTGCAAGTGAGTACAGGTATAAAGGAGCCTTGGTCCCCGTCATATCCTGGCAACACCTAGGAAGAACCATCAGAGCCAGATGGGCTTCAGAAGCTCAGTCAGACTCAGCCCTTCTATTCCTTTGTTCCCTGTCAGATGAATATCTACCTGTTCACAGCCCTCCTTGGAGCTGATTGTTTAGGTCCCTGAAGCAAGTTATGGAGGAATTGGGGCCTGATAAGAGGCCCAGCAGTAAGTCCTGCTCTTAACAGTCTAAGGCAGTTAACCTTAACACCCTCCTGGGTACTGAGCAAGAGGTGAAGCCTCAGGGTACATACCAGGGTTTCACAATCTCAGCACTAGCAGCATTCTTGCCCTCTACCAACTAGATCCAGCAGCACCCTCCCTCCCACTTGAGACAGCCAAAGTGTGTCCGGACATCTGACAATGTCTTTTGGGGAAATGGCCTCCATTTGAGAATCACTGGTATATACAGTTTAATCCTTACAATAGCACTAGATACTTCTATCCCAAGTTGCAGATGAAAAAACTGATATTCATCGAGGTTTCATTGGCTTGTCCAAGGTTACTAAGCAACTTGTCAGAGCTCTTATTTGAAACCAGCACTTTTTTTTTTTTTTTTGGCTAGGGCTGGGTTTGAACCGACCACCTCTGGCATATGGGGCCGGCACCCTACTCCTTGAGCCACAGGCGCTGCCCCCAGCACTTTTTTAATTCAAAGTTTAGAGCATTTTTTCACTATATTTCCTAACTCAAAGGTCATCATTAAATTGCTGCCTACCTTAGTCTCCTCCAAATGTAACAAAAAGGAAAAGTGTCTGAGTTTGATTGACAAGTAGAAGTGGATTGCATCTACTTATAACTGGTACCAACATTGCCAGGTTCCAGGATGGCTGCCTGAGGAGCCCCTGGGATGTCATCTGCCCAGGCCTTCACACCTGGCTAGGCAGTTGTTTGTGTCTGTCTCGTCCATGCTGCCCCACAGCAAGCTCCCAGAACCTGTCCATTTTTCTCCCTACAGGGAGTAAGCCAGTGCCTGGAGCAAGCTATACTTCTAGGCAGCCCTCCCCAAAATCCCTAGTTGATTTCCAGTATCTGGCTGCACGATTCATAGGACAAGGCAAAAGAAGAACATTTTAGTGATTGTTGGCACATCTCCCTCAGTGTCAAGTTCATGAGGGGAAAAGAGCAATGCCCGTTCTCTTAGTACAATTTCTCACAGTTTCTCAATGAGTGGTTTCATTTTAAAGTATTCATTTACTGCCCTAGAGAACAAAAATAACATTCACTTCACAGAGACATAGAAATACGATGAGGTATTAGTGGCTAAATGCCCTGTATAGGGTCTGTTACATTCGAGGTGTTCAGTAAATCATTTGTTTAATAAAATCCTGAAACAATATGATAGGAGAAAAATATTGCTTGGCTCCAAGGTGTTTTAACTTATATGTAGGTTAGGTAGATAAATATATTAACATATTTAATACATTGAAGTATTTTAAAACATGCTTATAATATTTTGTTTATTCAAATATATTTAAATTTAGATGCCCATGGTAAATCATTCTCTCATGTTTGAAGCAGCCCAAATATAATAGAAATAAGCCCAAAATGTAATGAAATTACCTCAGACTGCATGCAGATGATAAGCTCAAAACATTTCCAGATATTATGTCTTAGCAAAGTTTTTTGGTGGACAGTGACGCCATCAGCCCAAGAGAAAAAGTTATTTTCTGAGGGGTGAGTGCAAGGATAATTGACAGTTTATTTTTTTTTTATTTTTTTTTTTTTTTATTTTATTTTATTTTTTTTTTTTGAGACAGAGCCTGAAGCTGTCCCCCTGAGTAGAGTGCTGTGGCATTACAGCTCACAGCAACCTCCAACTCCTGGGCTCAAGCGAGTCTCTTGCCTCCGCCTCCCAAGTAGCTGGGACCACAGGCGCCCGCCACA
>CAUYTI010114801.1:0-36437 GCA_963575145.1 Galago senegalensis | reverse complement strand
AAAAGGTTAATGTAACTCCATTTGGGAATGAAAAGGTTAATGTAACTTCATTTGGAAATGAAAAGGCTAATGTAAACTCCCTACTCCCCTCCTGGGCAAGGTCACCCAGGTGGAATTGGTATCAGAAGGAGACTGGTTCCCTCCCTTGCTTCCAGGCAAGGACAATTAGCTCAGAAGGAGCCAAACTGTCTGGAACAAACAAGTAGCCTCCCACCTCCTAGAGTAATGTGACCAGATGTCCCGCTTTTGGTGGGACAGTCCCAATTTTTAACATTTGTCCAGGTCCCGCGGCATTTTTAAAAAGTCCTGATTTTTGGAAAGAATACAGGACAAGCTAGAGGATATAGGAAAACAGGAAGGGAATTTTCGGTTTTCAGCTGCCATGTGCCTATTTCACCAGGATATGAGTTTTATATTATTTTTGTTAACTTTATAATGTTAAACTTCAATAATAACAAATAATTGTTGAGAACTGATTATCGAGAACTGCTTATCAAAGTTTGCGTAGTTGTCAGGCCCCGCCCCCCCCCATGGCGTCCCACTTTACCAATGTTAAAATCTGTTCACCTTACTTTTACCTACCCAGGGAGAGTAGGGAAAGAGTAATCTAGGCAGTTTGCTTTTTCATAAAAGATCTCAAGCAAGAGGATAAGCCACTAGTTGAAGAGAGGAAAGTAGACCTTTCAAAGAGCGGGCAGTTTGAAAGGTCTTTTCTACAGCAAGAGAAAGTGTGAACATTACTAGGGACGGAAAGAGACTGAGACCCGTAGGAGCAGGGAGAATTGGGGAGTGGTGGGGAATAGGCTGTGGAGGACATAAGAAGATGTGTGAAAAATTTCCTCCTTATTCCAAGAAAAATAGAAAGCAGAGCTGGGTGGAGTGGGAAACTGCCAGAAGTGGATTAGAGTTTTCAAAACACTAATTCACTTGAGAATCGAAAAAGACCCTAATGGACACAGTGGGTCAGCCACAAGGCAGTTGCAGTGATCCACAAAAGAAAAGATGGCAACTTGAATTAGGTGAAGGGATTTTCAAGATATTGCAAACGATTTCAGAAAGACCAAAGGTGACATTAATATGCCATGTTTAAATGCCATTTTATGCATAGTTAAGCACAATTATATGCTTATTTCTCAAGTCAAATCCCTTTAGCAGTACAGAAAAACAAACATACAAGCTTGGTTGGAAGGTAAGGAGTCCAGGGGAAGAAAGAAGGAAAAGGGAGCTTCAGTGCTGGGGTGGTACTCTTTCACTGTCACTTTTAAGCATTTTATCTTAAACATTCATGCACATTTTGAATTCCATGCCATAAATGGAAATGCCTTTATATGAATTAAAAGTCATAACACATTTTATTTTATTTTTCTCCCAAAAATCTTTCAGTGAAATTGTTGCTGTTGGAAGATAAGCCACCTTTCCCCAAGAATTCTGTACCTCTACTTTACTGTCATATCTTCCCAGGATTCCTTGCTGTCCATTTTGAAAATCAGGGCTTACTTTATCTCATTCGACCCCCAGAGCCATACAGTGACAGCCACGACAGGGACAGCCATCACCATGTTGAGATGAGAAAGCTAAGGGCCAGAGTGACCAAGAGACCTCCAAGGTAGCACTGTGAGACAGGAATAGAGCTAGAATTCTGCAATTACTGTAAACACAATAAAGTTTTTGTTTCTCAGGGCTTAATGGCAAGGATGGAACATGTCAGAGGTTAGTTCATTTATGCCATCACAGTATTGAGAAAATTAAAATGTAACAAAACTCAATTCACTTCAAGTGCTAAGTCCATACAGACTCTATAATATAAATAGGCATTGCCAAGAGAAAGCTGGGAAAGTCTACTTCAAAATGTAGATATTATACAGAATCAATTGCAATTTTAATAGAAATCATACTTTCTCACAGACAACTTAAGGATTACTTGCTGCTGTTGTCAAAGTAAAACAGAAATAATAACACAATAACAAACAAAATTAAAGAATACACCCTTGGGAATTATCAGGGACTTTGATAATTCTTGACACCGTTCTTTTGTATTTCATTAATTCCATAAAACTCCAATTAGTATAAATGGTGAGAGAGCAATGAAAATCTTGCCTATCAATTGAAGATAAAGAAATAAAATACAATTTTGCAAAAATACTTACCCAAGAGGACTAAATAATATTAGTAGGTAGAAGAAAGCTTTAAGTCCAGAGTTAATGGCTGGGTGTCCATGCTCAGTGGTTTTGGGCGCCAGACACATGCACCAAGGCCGGTGGGTTCAAACCTGGCCTGGGCCTGCTAAACAAAAAATAAATAAATAAATAAAATAAAATCCAGAGTTACAAACTTGTTAATGCTATCTCTGGTTGCAAGGAAAAATCTAAGTTATTTGAGTTACAATATTTTATAAACGCTAACATTTACACAAAAATAACCATCCTTTCAGGTTAGTGAATTTGCTGCCTTTGCCAAGCATAGAAATTGATTCCAAATAATTGGCGGTACAACCCACAGACATTTTAAGTTGATGTTAGACATGAAAACCAAGGAGAAATCCTCTTCCCTCTTTTCTCCAATGTATTCTTTTGTACATGATACCTCGACAGGCTTTTCTTTCAGTCAGAATAATGTGAAATAAAATTGAAGTTTTACTAAATCTGTAGTGTATGTCATTGGAAAATTAAAGTAAAAGCCACATTATAGCTAGTGAATATGCTTCCTTCAGTTACATTCTACAACAAAAGACTAAGTAGTCACCATGTAAAGCTTGGATAAAAATAAAACGAAACAATAAATAGAAACAGAAAAAAAAAAGATAAAGTTGCTATGTAAAAACAAAACCTCCACATTTCATTTCCCAGGGGAAAAAGTAATAATTTCAAAATCTGGTATCCAAGTGATCTGAATATTAACAATATTCAGTTTATGTTATGTCTCAGAGGAAGAGAAAACATAGTGGAGGAAATGAACAGTCATCAGAAACGGTGGCATTTTATGTACTAGTGGACTTTACAGAGCTTTTTCCATTTCTGCCATTTCAGTAGAAAATAATTACTCTTGGTCTTACTTAGAAGTATTTACCTTTTTTTTTTTTTTAAAGTAACACAGTAGCAGGTAATTGCCAGACATAGAAACTCAGACATAAGGAAAGATGTTGTGTTCTTAAAAGTCTGCATAGTGGAGGCAGGATGTAATGATGGGAGTCCTGGTGAGAGGTAGGTAAGAGCATGAACTTCGGAGCTGAACTGGCTGACTCACATCCCAGCTTTGTCTTTTAAGAGCTACATGACTTTGAGTAAATCACTTAATTTTTCAATGTCTGGATTTCTTCCTCTACTGAATGGGGACAATAGTAAGATCTAACTCTGTTAATTATTCTAAGGAATATAAGAGTCAAAGGAAACCTTCAAATAGTGCCTCATGTATTTTAAGAAGTACAAAAGGGTTTTCTATTATGACAGTAAACAAAAGACAAACAAAAAAAAGCTATAAATAATTGTATACACATTTTAATTACTTTGTACCAAATCCTGTGCTTGGTGATTTCGGCACATCAATTTACTTACTGCCTAAAATACCTATGCCAAGTACATATGAAATCATTTAGTTATTACATATTGAAGAAAGAAAAACATGGTTGTCACATTTTGGGGGGCTCTTGACGATTTTCTAGACTAGGGTTGCTGGCTATCCTGTGAGTTTCTGTGGTACCCACTGCTGTTGATACACTGGTAATCCTCATGCAGCACTCTAATCATCTACTTGCTTGTCTGTCCTCTACAGAATACTGTAAATTCTGTGAAGGCCGGCCTCTGTTGTGTTTACTCATATATCTTGACTGCTCAGATAGTATCTGTCATTAGTAGTGGGTCAATAAATATACGTGTGTTAAATTTTCTACAAAATTCTCTGGAACAGACTCTGCAGATTGAATGGCCCCAAACCTGTTTTCAACTATCCTCTGTGCCTCAGAAACTGAAACCTCCTGTCCTGTGTCCAGCCTCTCTCAAAGCTAGAGGTGACCGGGTGGCACAGTTCCAGCCTTTGATACATGGATCGGGCATAGTAGGGAGGAATGGTGATGTGGGCAGCTTTTGTTTTTCTTCTCAGAGAGAATAAAGGTTAACAATTCAATTCCTTTCTCTTTTCTTTTTTTTTTTTTTTGAGACAGAGCCTCAAGCTGTCCCCCTGGGTAGAGTGCTATGGCTTCACTGCTCACAGAAACCTCCAACTCCTGGGCTCAAGCGAGTCTGCTGCCTCAGCCTCCTAAGTAGCTGGGACTACAGGCGTCCACCACAATGCCTGGCCATTTTTTGGTTGCAGTCATCATTGTTGTTTGGTGGGCTGGGCTGGGGATTCGAACCCACCACCTTAGGTGTATGTGGCTGGCGCCTTAGCTGCTTGAGCCAGAGGCACTGAGCCTCTCTTTTCTTTCTGTTGTTATAGCAAATGTGGGTTGTAGAGCTGTGGCAATATCTAAAGACCACAAAGTGATAGCCACAGTGTTATGGACTGGATTCTCCCTGTCCCATTCATATGTCGAAGTCATAAACCCTCAGAAAGTGATTGGACTTATATATAGAAGTTTTACAGAGATAATTAGATTAAAATGACTGGGCTGTAACCCAATCTGACTGGTGTCCTCCCAGGAGAAGATTAGGACACACATACACACACAGAGGCAAGACCACGTGATGATGAAACCAACCCTGCCGACATCTTGACATTAGACTTCTACCCTCCAGAACCATGAGAAAATAAATTTCTGTCCTTTAGTCCACCCAGTCTGTGTGGTACTTTGTTATGGCCGTCCCAGTAAACTAATAAACATATGGACCCATCGTCAACATGTTAGGGATGACGTCAATGGGGAGAGGAGTCCTCTGTAAGCAAACCAGCTCCAGTAACTGATTGTCTCCAAACTTACTGTGTGAGACAAATACCCCCCATTTGTTTGAGCCATTTTAGATCAGACTTTCTGCTGATTCCAGTTGCTACCAAAAACATTCTTACTTTTTCTTTGATTCCCAAAGGAGTTAGGCCTGATTCAGAACAGAAGCGTAAGAAGTATCCTACCAGGAAATCTAGATCTGTCTGTCCACATGAGTTTAACCAGCCAGATTTGGGGCACAAAATGCAATTGGGAGCTGTAAAATCAGCATAAGAATAATTATTGTTTTAAAATAAAATGTACAAGATTTTTTTTGGAGCATGTGTGTTAACAATTGACATTTTCTCTCGGAATATGATTAAATAGGGTCTTATCCATAGATATCATAATACTTCAAAATTTCTTGTGACTTTTAATAGAGTACATACATGTCTGTCATAAAAAAAGTTCTTGAGCAGGAACTTTCATAGACATATATGAAAATATAAGTGGTAGAAAAATAAAAACTAAACTGTAACAGGACAAAGTATATTATAGCCAAAAAGAATGTGAAATTAAATGATGGCCAAAAAGTTAAATATAATATACCTAAATTCTACTAATTAAGCTAAAATTTTTAATAATTGTGTTAGCATGGTATTGCAAGGATTTTTATCACTACTTACCATCTGTAAACAGTTAAGTCGTTCTTTCTACAGGTAGTAAATCTACTCCCAAATTTCCATCTCTCTATGTGTATACCTAATACTAGTTTCTGAGTCTGGGTTCCAAAGGTTGCAGAATTAGTGTATAAACACTGCATTGAGAAAGGCAGTTCAATAGCAGGACATCAAGAGTGAGGGTAAAAAGAAGTGAGGCAGTGAAGAGGGCAGGTAAAGTTTAAAGTTTTGTTACTGACCTGGCCCAGGTTCAGAGGAAATACAGCTGGCTGCTTAATCTTATAAATAACTTCTGAGAATCTACATGCTAAGCATCTCAGAATTGGCAAGAGAGGAGGGAAAGCATTCTATTCACACAGTCTTTCCAGACCCTTTCTTTTGTCGAGGATGATTTCACGTGGTGTTTCCTCCCTCACTAGTCTGCATTTTGCTAACTGGCCCTTTAGGTAGCTTCTGGGGAACCTAGCGCTGTGATACATCCCATTGGGTCACATGGAGTTATGTTAAAAAGCTAGAGCTGCTTTACCTCATACTGTGAGGGTGCAAGAGAAGTCACACTGAAGCCCCTGTGTCACTCAGGAGATAAGACCATTTGATATGGTAGAAGAGGAGGCAGCTGCAAGGTGACCAGTGTGGAGTTAAGCCCCAGAGAGGAGCAAGGCAAATGGCCATCTCCTGGGCGAGAGCTGGGGCAGCTGACTACATCTGGAAGGCTCACAAACTGGCTTGAAGACAATTTATCTTTCAGTTATGTATTTGTCGTAAGCTTATTTTGTCTTTTTGGGCTAAATTGTTGTTGTTATTAAACTAACAGATCTATTTGCTTGAGTATAAACAGCATCTTATTCTGTGTATGTTCTGTTATCTGTTTACATATATGAAGTTAACACAAGTTATAATGTTTGTTTTCCTTTCATCACAAATGTATGCTTCAAAAAAACACATTTGAACAATTTGTTATTGTCAAATTCTTTCACTGTCCCCCTTTTGACTGCTTTTTTGGGTGATATTTTTGCCCCTTTGATGTTTGAACTCTAAGCAAAAGTAGCACATGCCACATGATGTAGGCACAAATAGAAGGGTCTGTACGTCAGTAGCCATGATCTTCCTGCTGCTCAGCCTCTCATCAAAGTAGGAGCTAAGCGGAAGCCTGAGATTCTCAGCAACGGGGGCGGACAAAGCTTTCTGCACACACCTGTGGGATAGGTGGCCTAGAAAAGAAATAAGCTTTATTATGGGATGCCACAAAGATTTGGAGACTGTGCACTATTAAATCATAACCAAATCAGTTGGAGTCCTAAAAGGAAGCCATTCAAGCCAGTTGGTTTCGAGATTTAAAAGAAGGGAGCACTTACAAAATTTGGGTCATCAGAGGTTAGGGAACCTGATCAGGAGGAATACAGGAGCCTGAGGTCATAACACTGGGAAGTCATGACACCAGACCTGAACAGGTAAGAAGGGTGAGAGTTAATTACCAGACCCTGGAGAGTAAGTTGTGTAGAGCAGGCCAAGCAAGAGCAGTGGCCTTCAGAAGAGGAGTCCAGCCAACTGATTAACCTGAAGGGGAATAATCCTGATGCCACTTTTCTTTTACCCTACAATCTCAATCCAGTGATACAGATAATGACCTAAAGCGTCCTCACTCCCACCCAGTCACACAGTGGTGAAGACCAGTATAAAGTCTAGATCTAGAGGGCCAAGTGAGAATAGCCATCAATGTAGCCTGTTCTGGCTGATACAGAATTGATACTAGATGACACTGAAAATACCGCTAAACCACCTGAGGTTGAAACAGGGAGTGAGCTGATACAGAACCCTGCAGGGTAAGTCTTGGGATCCTCCTTGATATTCTTGACATTTGCCTGGGCTACTGTATCCCTATCAGTGTTCCATTGGCTTTGAACAGTTTTTGCTTCCTGCCTCTTCCTTCTGTGGTCAACTGTTTCCACAATTATTTAGCCCATGTTGCTTTTTAGTCAAGTTTCATGGTACTAGTTTCACCTGGTTGCACAGCTTTTTCTCAGTTCCTGTCCTTTTTAGCTGAGCATTAGCTTGTTCCTGCATTCACACCATGAGTCCTTTTACCCACCCAAGCTGAGAGGCCTCCAAAGTCCTGTCTGTTACTTGGGGAATGACAATCAAGTGATCTAAGAAACAATGGTCTCAGGATGATGCAAGTTCAGGAAAGCTTCAGACAGTGAGAAGTACCCAAAAGTTCAATATGTCAAACAACAGCATATCATTAACAGCTCCCACTGACTGCTGATTTGGAAAACAAAATATATCTGTCTATATGCAGCAAACTTCCCTTCAACTCTCCAGGAATTAGGGATTATGGAAAGCAAGATTCAGCCTCAGAGAAGAAACAAGGGATGGCATAAGCTAAATTAGGGCCCAAGTGAGAGTTCAGGTGTTAATCAGACCTCATTCAGTACAACTGGGAAGAATCCCTAAGCCCCAACAGGCCCTCTTCCGACCAGGCTAATAACATCATCCATTGTCATATTTTAAAAGGAAGGACATGAACCCCATTTACATTTCAAAGTTACAGAAATCCCTATTAAAGTTATATTAAAGAAAAAAATCACTGTCTTACATAATTAAAAAGTCCAGGAAAGGATCTGGTCAATTGTACCTTAATACAGAGGGTCATTGAGTTTTTAGACCAGTCTATTGCAATTTGTTGTCTCTTTTTCTCCATTGTGGCTTAATTGCAAGCTCTTCTTAGTAACGAGATGGCTGTCATAAGTGTAGTGCCTTTATTATTCCATGGTCAAGTATAGTGTAATAGAGTCTTCTATTCTAGAACTCCAAGGAACATCTCAATACCCCTGGAGGCTACACCTCCATCTCTGAATTAATTAGCACAGCCAGGGGAAAATGGTAGGTTTAGGGGTTCTAGGACATCTAGACAAAAGACATAGATAGACAAAAGATTAGAGATATTGATCCCAGTTTCTGACCATTACAAAAGTTTCCTACATCTTTGAACACCACTAGGAAGGCAAGACAGATGAAAACCACGAAAACAACTTTTCCTTTAGCACTAAATAGAATATATGATAGAATTTATCAAAACTCTACATGTGAAAGTGTAAGTATTATAGCCTATTGAAAAGGAGCTGAGGAGTAGACCAATATGCGGAGCTAATACGGCTGAAAGAATAAAGATCAGAACTTGGAAGCTCAACTGTCCTCCCAACACAGCTAAAAGGGTTCAGGATGCCTTCATGTGTAGGTCCCTGCTGCCATGAGAGCCCAGTTCCTGGGTCAGGTGCGTCTCGTCCATAAGGGATGCACAGTACGATTGCTAAGGGGGGATGCACAGAACAGGCAGAGCTGAACAAATCCCTTGTCCTTCACTGCCAGTCTCCCTAAACTTACACAGGTTGGACCAGCACCTCCCTAAATTGATTGTTATAAGGTAAACGTGAAGTACAGGGATACCACTGAGTACTGCTCAGCCAAGAGAAAAGAAGATGAACTATCTTTTGTAATAGCCTGGGTGGAATTGGAGATCATTCTTGTAAGTGATGATTTTCAAGAATGGAAAAACAAATACCACATGTACTCAGGATTAAATTGGAACTAATCAATCAACACCCATATGCAAATAAAAATCAATGAATGGAAGCAGGAGGGAGGGGTAAACCCTATCCGTGTGATGGGCACACTTACAACTTGACTCAAACTACACAAAAGCAATTAATGTAACCAAAACATTTGCACCACCTTAATATTCTGAAATAAAAAATAAAAAAATAATAAAGTCCAGTAACCTGGATGTCTCTGTGAATCAGGTTAATAAGTTCTTGGGCTGGGCTTAGTGTTCATTCTCCTCCTCCCTCTGATAGAAGAAATACCCAGAGGAATCCATCCTACTACGGGTCAATGTTGGAGAAGGAAGAAATAATATTAAGTCCCTACTATCTGCTAAGCTTTCATTTTTGTTCTTCACTCTCCATAAATTATGTCTTCTACTCATTCCAACAACTGGAAAACAAATTATTACATTTTTTTTCAGGTAAAGAAAACTAAAACTCAGAGAATTCAAATAATTTGCCTAAATTTACACAGTAGAGTCATGTTCCAGTTTAATCTCAGGGAGTTTGGTCTCAAAACATTATTTCCATCATTCCTTTCTCCTCCATCCCTCTCTCCCTTCCTTCTATTTTTCTATCATAATTTTTTTCCACGTACGTTGCTTTTAGGATTTAAAATCCATAATACTAAACAGTTGCACATATATATGAAATTATCTTTGGAATCCTCCGCAGTGTACTGTTTTTTCTTCTCAGTAGCAATCCTATTTTTTCCCCCAGGTTCCAAATAGGTTTTTTATTTGCTATTTTTGATGACTATAAATAAGTGTTTCCGCTATGGAAAAGAAAGTTAGCACAGTACATTTTCATGACTGGGGAATGGATTTTCTGAAGTTGTCTTCAATAGGACAAAAACTTAGGAAAAAACACTAACCTTAAAGTTGGAATTCAGTTCTTTATATAATGTCCCTTGTAAAAACAAAACATAATAAAAATACCGAAAAGGAGGGGCAGAGCAAAATTTTAAAAAGAAAAAAGAAAGGAAATGGAAATAAGACGATTTATTGCTTCTCCTCAGCTTCCTTCTTGGTCTCCTCCTCCACTGAAAGAGCGTCTAGCTTTTCATCTACTTTTTCGGCATTATCGTTTTTGCCTGATCCTGCTTTGTTTTCTCTCTCTTTGATCGCTTTCCTGCATTCTTCAAACTTTGTTTTGAATTTCTGTGCATTTTCAGCATTTAGGAAGCAGATGGCCAACAGCTCCGGCTTGGGACACTCATCAGCGAAGTCAGCGTGGGTGTTCCAGACCCAGGCACGGTCACTGGGTCATTAGGCTTCAGCTCCATCATCGGTGTGATGTAGTGGTTGGCGCAGATCTTCAGGGTCTTGTCCCTCCTCATGAGGAAGCGGATGGTCCCTTTCTCCTTGTGCTTAAGGAACTTGACGTCACCAGTGCCTTGTTCCTTCCATTGTGGAAAATCGTTCTCAGAAGCAAATTGGAATAGCTTTGCATGCATTTTAAAAAGCTCTTCTTCATCTTCCTCCAGCGTTTTAATTTCTTGCTCAGGGAGAGAAACTATTGGCTCAAACTGTGGGACATGGTTGGACTCATCTGCATTCTCAGTGGAGGTATCGTGGTCCTCATGAGTGTCCTTGGTGGCCGCCTTGGGGGTGGGACGACGGCGGCAGCTGGGCTGGCTCGGTGGTCGCAGGATCCGCCGCCTCTCAGAGGCTACTTGTAGCTCTTTCCCTCCGCATCTGGCCAGCAACCCTATTTATACTAAATGTAAGCACCATGTACAATATATGTATAGTGTCTCCAGATTTAATAAACAAATTTCATAAATGGTATGAAAATTAATTTACTATTGTATTAAGTTGTTTTGATCATTCAACATGATGATTTGAGGAATGAAATATGTTGATACGTGTATCTCTGGCTTATTGTAAGTACTACCGTAGCATATCAGATGCAAATATACTATCATTCATCTATTCTTCCTTTTATGATTGGTATTTAGATAGCTATTAAAATAAAGCTATAATACCCGCGAACATGTTTGATAATTGCAGCATTATATCTACCTATATAGTCTATTTGTTTCACAGCATCTCATTTTGCAGGTTGTATTAACTTCGTATTTCTTCTGTAACAAATTACCGTAGATTTAGTGGTTTAAAACAACACATTTATTACATTATGTTTCTAGTGGTCAGAAGTCCAGAATGGGTCTCTCTGAGCTAAGTCAAGGTATCCATAGGTTTGTTACTTCTGGAGGCTCTAGTGAAACTGTTCCCTGGCCTTTTCCAGCTTCTAGAGTCCTCTGCCATTCCCAGGCCCATGTCCTCCTTTCTCCAGTTTCAAAGCCAGCCAAGAACAGTAAAGTCATACTCAAGCTGCCATCTCTCTGGTTCTCTGCAGCTCAGAAAAATTCTCCATATTTAATGATTATACTAGGCACACCTGGGTAATCCAGGCTACACTATCTCAAGGTACTTAAACCTAATCCCTTCTGCAAAGTTCCTTTTGCAGTGTAAGGTAATGTTAACACAGGAATAAGATGCATCCATTTTTAAGAGCACATTTTATACATTTTTATGTCTAGAGCTACATTTTTGCATTTTTCAATTGTACATTGTGAAACTAACTCTACACGTAGTGATTACAGACTTTTGTAATATTAAATAAATGAGAATATCAAAGTACATCACACAGAAATAAAAGTACTTACTGTCTTATGAAACTTTGTGTGTATATGAAAACACATATACACACAAATACAAATCTACAGTCTAAATGCCAATATAAGATATATTTTTTACTGTGGGTTGTGTTCAGAAAATGTTAAAAAAGAAACACTGTTCTAAAGATTAGTTTTCTAGAGTATAGGATAACACATCTTCAACTTGTTAGATACTGACAACCTGATCTCAAAATTAGTTGTACTAATCAATACTCCCAATAGTACACAAGTTCCCATTTCCCCACATCATCACCCACACTTGGGATAGTCATTCATTTTTATTGTAATCTGATAAGAGTAGAATCGGATCTCCATGCATTTTCCTAAATTTGAAACCTTGTGTTATATTGAGACAATTTTGATTTGGGGGAATTGCCTGTTGCTATTATTATTCATTTTTCTATTTTAAAGTTTATTTGCAGAAGATATTTATAAGTTCTAGATTTTAATTTTCTTTCTATGTACTGTGAATATATTCTTTTTTTTTTTTTTTTTTTAGAGACAGAGTCTCACTTTGTCACCCTCAGTAGAGTACCATGGCATCACGGCTCACAGCAACCTCCAACTCCTGGGCTTAGGCGATTCTCTTGCCTCAGCCTCCCAAGTAGCTGGGACTACAGGCACTTGCCACAACACACAGCTATTTTTTGTTATTGTTGTTGCAGTTTGGCTGGGGCCAGGTTCAAATCCGCCATCCTGGGTATATGGGGCAGGTGCCCTGCCCACTGTGCCACAGGGACCGCCCCTTATCTCTTATCTTTAATTGCAGAGTATCTCTTGTAACATAGAAGTTACTTTTCTCAACTTTGATATAGCTAAAATTATTTCTTGATAAATTTCTGATGTTTTTGATATCTTATTCTCCATACTTTTAAAAAGTTTTAGAATTTTGTTTTTCTGTTTTAGGTATTTAATTTACCAGTACTCTTATTCAGAGTATGGTAAGAGATAAGAATATTATATTTTTCCATGTATCTTTTCTTTATCAAATATTTCAACAATTTATAACTAGTTTATCATTATAAAGACATAAGACGTTACCACTAGTAGTTTCTGTTATGTATACAGGTAGGTACACATAGGCTCTGTATTCGGTTTCTTTGACTAATACTATTCTTTAAATTACTATGGTATTGTTGCTTATTTTTTTAACAAGTATTAGTATTTCTTATTACATAATTGATGTCCTCCTTTTTCCATTTCTTAATTTCTTTGCACACATAGAGAAATTATTCCTCTGTGTAATATTAGAAGCAATTGATCAAGTTTTATTACAGAATCTTTTTATAATTTTGATGTGGATTATGCTTAGCTAATAGATAATTGACATATCACAGTATTTTCTTATTCATCAAATTTTCGTCTATTTAACTAGTGCTCCTTTTATGTCCTTCTTTAATTCTTCATATTTTTCTCTATAAACATTATGCATTTTTTACTCCACGTATTTTATAAGTCAGTTATCCTTTTTAAAATAAAAGTTCTGTTTTACTGAAAATATTATTTTTAAGAAGAAAATTTAAAATAGCTCTTTTTGTTCTCACTAAGACTACAAGGCTATAGGAAAATTGTCAGGAAGGCTTTACTGGAACTTAGGTATAAACATGGGAAAGGAAAATATGACAATCGTTGCACTGAATTTAATGTGTAATACAATACAATACTAATGTTCTCAGGTATCAGGAATGCTTCTTAGAATACAATGACTACCTTACAGAATCCTCTGCAAGGCTGGCAAACCAAACAGATCAAGAGAAGGGAGGCAAGTCCAAGGCCTGGCTACAAAACAATGCAGGTGGTACAGCTTATGCAGTTGCCATCAGACGCTGCAAATGCCACGTACACCTAGAAACAGCCAATTCAGCAGCTGAGAAATCCTACTTGTCCTTGAACCTTTGTACAATTATCTCAGAAGGCAAAATCTTGCCTAGGAACATCCAACTGTCTATACCAAGGCCTCAAGTTCACATTAAAGCTACTCTGGAGTGGGAGAGAATGTATTTATTCCATTTTGCTTTTGTTATGGGAGGTAAAATAATACCTCCTACTTATCTTACAATTTTCTCCAAATAAAAAGAATATGTAGGTGACAAAAGGCCAAAAAACCCACCAATTATTACTGTATTCTAGTTGATATTTTTGTGTGATCACTTAAGATAAGTTTCTTATTGTCGTCAACCCATGTACTCTGAGGACTTAGGAAGAAGCATACAGAAGGTTCCCAGCATCTTGAGGATGGAATCCTGAAGACTGTCTTTTCCTTGGCATCCCCAAAGGTGAGCCTGTGCCTTGCAGAAAATTCAAGTTAGTTTTGGAGCTCACAGTTAGTTTCAGGAGGAGACATTTTCCGTATGTCAATGACCTATGGCTCCAGAGGGGCTGAAAGCAGATCTGCCTCTTCACTGTTGTCAGAAATAAAAGCAATTGCTCATCTAACTTGCTGCATCATACATGTAAGTTCTTTCTCTTTTATAGAGAAATTAATTATAAAATATAATTATAAAAAGTAATTATAAAAAGTATATGTATTTATTGTATAAGTTCATAAAAATTAGAATGTTTGCAGTAAAAAAGAAAAACCACTTGAAATCCAGTGACATTTACTATGCAACTCTGCTATATCTTCCTATGCTTTTTAGTTTTTTTTTATTTTTACATAACATCATATTATAGACTTTATATTTTGTAATTTGTGTGTGTTCAGCATAAAAATATAGCTTAAATAGATTTTCTTCATTCTATGTATTCTTCCAAGACTTCTTTTTACTCTTATTTCGCAGCCAAACTGCAGAGAACCATGAAGCAGATATATTTCACCCTTTGAGCCTCTTCATTGAATACTTAGATTCTTACTACTGTTTTGTGACTTTTAGGTGACATGTTTTAAATTACCTGCCAACCCTAACATCAGATCTGCTCATATCTGAAAACATTCCTCCTCCCTCATAATTGCTCACTATTTTATTTCTGATCTAGTGACCTATATCTGCTAAATAGTATATGCTCAATATTTTTTAAATAAATTCATAAGAAGTTGAGGTAGAACCACATAGCATACTACCTCATGGCTCTATCTTGCTGGCAATAACTTACTGAACAAGGCACAGGTACTTATTTTAAACTGATCCAATGAGAATTCCTTATCTAGGAATCTGGTATGAAGTGAGAAATATAGACTCAGACCTGGCTGGTTTTTTTAAGCATAGACATAAAAATGCAGACTTTGTGATGTGACCATTTTCCTCCAGGTAGATCCCAAGGTAGACAAAGCCAAACTGCAGAGAACCATGAAGCAGACATGTTGATTTAAAAAGTAAGAAGAGATGAAGGAAGTGCTGAAGATGAGTTCTCTGATGCTTTTAAACCAGCTTTGTTATACTTGTAAAAAAATTGAACTATATACTTCATTATCAACCTCAGTTTTTCATGTGCCTCAGAATCATGAAACATGACAGTTAAAAATTCAGATACTCTTACAAGGGTACAAGTGAATCTTTCTAAAAGCAAAGTATGAATGTTTTAACTCAATAACTAAGAAAATGACATGAAGGTTATGTTAACCAGTTTGATGAGAGTATTTCAAAATGTATATGAAAACAGCACACTGTACCCCATGATTGCATTAATGTGCACAGTTATGCTATAAGAAATAAAAAAAAAACTAAAAAAAATAATAAAATAAAATGACAACATTTTTCTCAATTTTTGTGTTGCCTTCCTGCTTTTAGGGAAATATTCCATGTTTACCTTGTGAATTTGCTTAGTCTCACGAACTGGATCACATATTCCTCAAGTCTAGATGAGTCTGTTTAGGAAGCACCACTGTGGCAAAAAGCAGGAAAGTGGTGTGGTCAGGACAAGGTATAAGGAGTCCACAGGAAGCTCTAGGATTTGTATATGTCAGGGAGCCACCGAATTCTATAGGTGAAGCATGACACCAGTCAGGGAGCCACTGAATTCTACAGGAGAGGAATGACACAGTCAGGGGGCCACTGAATTCTACAGGAGAGGAATGGCACCAATCAGGAAGCCACTGAATTCTACAGGAGAGGACTGACACAGTCAAGGAGCCACTAAATTCTACGGGAGTGGACTTACACAGTCAGGGAGCCACTGAATTCAACAGTTGAGGCATGACACAGTCAGGGAGCCACAGAATTCTCTAAGTGAGAGATGACACTAGTCAGGAAACCACTGATTTCTCTAGGTGAGGCATGACAGTAGTCTTGTCCAGGACGGAGACAAAGTGAAGAGTAAACAGCATCTCAGGTACATTTCTAGGCAGGACCGATGACTGCACATTAATGCTCCCTGGACCAGCATCACTCCCTTGAAACAAGCCAGAGAAATGTTTTCACCAACTAGGGCATGTGCGGGAACCGCCTGGATTCCAGAATTAAAGAAGCAATCCAGCAAATAAATGACAAATGCAGCTTCTCAAGCCTGCTTTGGGTTAAGGTCTGGCTCAGAACTCGAAGCTTCTCAGGTCAAAGAAGCAGAAAGAAACTCCCCAATTACAAAACAGACTTAAGCTGGGTGTATACCATCAGCTCATAAAAGACTGCAATGCAATTTCTGACTAGCCAATATTTTGATGAATTAAATGCAAATGAATCAGAACCACGCGTGGCCGGTTCTCTCCACATGGAGATTACACTCTGGGAGTGGTGTGGGCCGGTGGCAAGCAAGGACCTGACAGAAAACATTTGAGATGTTGCCTAAAAACCTCAATCATGTAAAAAAGTAGTCGAAGTTGCTACAAACCTACTTTCTTCAATCTTTAAATTTTCCCGGCGTTTCCTGGGTCCCTCTCTGCATGTCAGCTTCTGGGAGGCAAAAACAAGGTTTGGGGGCTCTCCATGTGAATAGAGGCAAAGAAGAATCTGGGTAACCCAAATTTCTCTGTGACCCCCCACATCATGTCTATTTGGAAAAAGTATTAAGAGATTGTTTGCTTCATCAATGCTGAGTTTCTCTGCACTCATATTAACGTGTTTGCACTCTGGAAGTATATGGTGGATCTGGGCAAGTGGGGTGTCTGCGCATCACTAAAGATTGGAAGTGGGAGTAGTTATAGAAGCTAGGTGGGAAGAATTTAGGATGTAATTGGTTTTGTTTGTACTTTTGGTTTTTAGGAGGAGGGGGAGCCAAAGAGTTGAGTGGAAGCCTAGGGTAAGGTCTGGACAGCTCATCCTCTCTCCCCAAACAGAAAACTCACACGTTAATAATCAGAGAATCTTAGCTGGGCATTGTGGTGGGCGCCTGTAGTCCAGCTACTTGGGAGGCTGAGGCAAGACACTCACTTGAGCCCAGGAGTTGGAGGTTGCTGTGAGCTGTAATGCCACGGCACTCTACCCAGGGGGACAACTTGAGGCTCTGTCTCAAAAAAAAAAAAAAAAAAAATCAAAGAATCTGCTGAGCATGGTGGTGCACACCTGTAGTCCCAGCTACTCAAGAGGCTGAGGCAGGAGGATCACTTGAGACCAACACTTTAAGTCCAGCCTGGGCAACATAACAAGAACCTAGCTCAAAAAAAAAAAAAAAAAAAAAAGAAAGAAAGAAAGAAAGAAAAGAAAAGAAAAGAAAAATAAAGATATAAAAAACATTTTTAATCTACCTAGTTAAAAAGTTATGTCTGAGGAGTTTCTCCCTTTACTAGCACAAGTCCCTTTTGGGTCCCTCATACTGTGTTGCATACATCATACAGGTTTTCCAGAAAGTCCTTAGAAGAGAGCCCAGGTGGAGTAAACGCTATGTACGTGTTTGCTATCATTATAATAATAATGATTATTGACTTTTAAAAAGAATATGTCCACCTGCCTGTATTAAGCAATCCGCTTTGTACCAGACATTATGCAAGATGCTGAAAATGCAGAGAGAAATGACCAAGTCCTGGGTCCTAAATTCAAAAAGTTCTCAATAGTTTATCTACTTCCCTGTATACTGTTGTTCTGTTGTCCCCGTTTCATACCCTTCTCCCCAGCTGTCGTCACGTGCACAACTGAAGGCTCCACAAAGCAAGCGTAGTGCGAGGCTTTGAGGAGGGGATGAGATAAAACTCCCACAGGCTCAAGGTGCCAGATAAAAGACAGGATACCCAGCTAAGGTTGGATTTCAGAATATGGTGGTGGTGTTTTGCCATATCTGGCAGTCTTGATTGGTCATACTATCGGACTGGCTACTGGGATCTCTGGAATCTACTTTCCAGACCTCCTACTCCCTTTCCCCTCCCTGTACTTGGCCCTCCCATCAGACTGTCATGAACACACCTTCCTCCAACGCTACTCTTAAGAAAACATCTAGAAATTACCCTTGATGTGAACTTAATTCTCCCAAGCATACATTAATTATAAGCCTTAGTTCTAATTGTGGAGTAAAGTCTATACCCCACTTTGTAGGAATGTTGGGCTACAGGTGAGGGGTGAGAAAAATATTATTTCAGGCAGGAGGTTTTCCTTGGGCCGTGGCAATGTCACCAGCCTGCTTCCACCTGCCCCACCCCTTTCTCTTGCCTCTCAGCAGCACTTGCTTCCCTTCCAGACCATTCCTGAATCCCCACTGCAGCCAATCCCTATGCTCCGCTTACTCTATGCCTCTGATACCTTTTCCCAGCTGCAGCTAAATTTGTAAGTATTTCTTGGAATCCCCATGATACCTCCTAACTCCTCAGCACCCCAACCACAGCCTGGTCAGGAAGCTCTTCTGTTGTCCTGTAGAAGAACACATGATACTTTCTCCTTTCCCACCTCCAGCATGAGACCAGAGGCCACTTCCCTCACTCCCTAGTCCTACCTTCCTGACAGGCCTTAACTGGCAATAGCTTTCAAAGAACTATTTCTTTCGGCAAACTCTTCATTTCTCTGTCCTTTGCAGAGTGCTCTTAATGTGTGCAAAACCTACACTCATTACAGGAGACAGGTAACCACACAGTGATTCCCTTCCCTTCCTTTCTCTGGGACATGTCTGGGCTCTCCCTGCCACAGTGATCCCTCAGAGCCAAAAAGGTCATGCCCAGAGCCTTTTATTTACTTTTACCCACTTTCTCCTACACGTACACTTTCCCAGTCAAAGGGAAAGGTAATTCTTCACCCCTGTAGTCCTCTTTCTTTCTCTGTTCTTTTCTGGTAAATGTTCACTGACCTTGGGTGATTCTTTTGAGGACTTGGCCTCTACTTTTGGCATCTAGTCCCATCTGGATGCTTTATTCCTTCCTGGAGCTCATCTTTGTAGACCAAATCCTATTATTCTTAAGTTAGAATGGCTGATAAGGCTAAGATAGTGCCTCCTATTCCTTCCCAGTGGATGGCAACAATCTTATCCTTAAATAGAATGCTTAAGTGGCTTTGTAAGATTATGTTACCCTTGAAGGATCTTGAGACTAGAGACTATGTCTTTTCCATGTCTTTATCCCCAAAGCACTAGCTGAGTACGTGGCACAGAGTAGATACTCAAACGTGAATAATGAATGAATGAATGAATGATGCCCCAACTCTGGAAGCTAGAGTTATTTGGAGCAAGAGAAAGGGGAGTGCATGGACTGACTACAGAGATGGCCCCAGTCTGTAAGGGAAGATGGTTTTTAGTGAGGATATGAGAAGTGAGTGCAGTCTCCAGGGATCAAAGCCACTAAGGCCTGTCAAAGTTTTACTGTTTTGTGTTAACATCTAGAATAAAAAAATAGCTAGAAATTCTATCATATTGTATTCAGAGTTGAAAGTGACATGTTGGCATCCTGGGAGTTTTCAGAATAGAATTAAGAATTATCAAAATAAATGGCCATTATTTCTAAGCTAGGGAAACACAAGGGTAAACTGGAAAATTGTGGACAGCGATCTGGAAGCATACAAAGCCATCAGAATCATTTAGGCTAATCTCAGGAAGGCAGCCTGGAGAGCTATTGCAGTTAGAAAGTGGAAGTGGAATTAGGAATGTAAAGACTGCAGGGTGGCTGTCAGCTACTCAAAGCAAGAATTTGGAACTATTTCTTGGTTATTCAGTGCTGGCCAAGGGAGAAGTTGGTCAGCAAAAATGTTCCAGGCTGCCCCTATGCCCACTGGTGGCTCTTTCTATTATAGCAAATGGCACCTGTCTCCATTTACCTTTATGCATTTCACATTTATCCTGGGGGAGTTATGCTGAGGTCCCAAATCTAGATGAAGTCATAGGAAGCATTTTCTCACACTACTTGATGTCAAGGCTTATTATTCCATAAAGCAACAGTCATCAAGAAAACGTGGTAGTAATGGTACAAGGATAAGCAAACAGATCCACGCAACAGAATAGAGTCAAGTAAAGACCAACACACCATGCAGAAAGGTGATAAAGGTGCCAGTGAAGGTGCAAAGACAATCCAGGGGAGAAAGGATAGTCTCTTAAACGCAAGATGTAGCGGCAATTGAATATCCAAAGGAAAACAAAAAGAAAAACCTCCAGTCCATGCCATACATCATAAACAAAAACTCAGAAAGTATCAGAGACCCAAGTATCAAACATAAAACTATAAAGATTATGGAAGAAAACAAGGAAATCTGGGTGAACTTGAGTTAGGCAAAGATTTCTTAGATGTGATATCAAAAGCATGATTCATAAAAATAAATGGATTGAACTTCTTCAAAAGATAATACTAAGCAAATGAAAAGAGTCACAGATTGGGAGAAAATGTTTGTCCAACATATGTCTTATAATGAACTTCAGTTTGGAATATAATACTCTCATAATCCAATAATACGAAAACAGCTTAATAATGAAAAAAATGTTATAAGATGTGAGCAGATACTCTGCCAAAGAAGAGATACATATGGAATATAAACACATGAGAAGATGCTCAATATCATTAGTGATCAGGAGAATGCAAATCAAATTAAAACCACAAGGATATCCTGCTGCACAACTACTAGCATGTCAGCATTTTAAAAAAGAAAAAACACATCAAATATTGGCAAAAATGTAGAAAAAATAGAACTCTCATACCATGGATGGAAATATAAAATGAAGCAACCACTTTGAGGAATCTTTTAGAACTTTCTTAAAAAGTTAAACATATACTACAATATGATCCAGCCGTTCCATGCCTGAATCTTTACTCAAGAGTAAGGAATGTACGTGCATATAAGTGAATAATAGACAGACCTCCATATACAGACTTATACATGGATATGTACAGCAGCTTTATTTTTAGTAGTCCAAATCTAGAAACAACCTGAAAGTCCATCACCAGGTGAACTGATGAACAAATTGTGATGTATCTTACAATGGACACTACTTAGCAATGAAAAGGAATGAGCTGGTAATACACTTAACATGGATGAATTTGGAAATAATTTTGTTGAGTAAAAGAAGAAAGACAAGAAGAGTGAAGACTATGTGATTCTACACTCAACAAAAAGCAAGCAGGTGGGGGATGGGTAAATTCACACCTACTGGGTACAATGCACAAATCCGGCTGAGAGGCACACTGAAAACTTTTACTCAAATTGTACAAAAGCAATTCATGTAACCAATACATTTGTACCCCTATTGTATACAGAAATATTTTTTTCAAAATGCAAGCTAATTGATAGTGTCAGGAAAGACATTTGTGGCTACCTAGAGGCAGGGTTGAGATGATTTGTTCATGCATTCACCTGTGAATAAATTGCTCTACCATTCTGAACAGGCATGAGAAAGCTTTTGCGGGGTGCTGGAAATGTTCACAATCTTGAGTGGGATGACAGTTTCATGAGTGTACATATACCAAATTGTTCTTAAATATGAAACTTATTCTAGTCAATTAGGCCTCCATAAAACTGCTAGAAGTAAGTGCTTCTGAGTTCTGATAATTTTTCCTCCTGATTTATGACTACAGAGATCAGTGGAAGGGTTAAAATTTCAGGGAATGCAGGCTCTTCCCTGAATTGGAATTTCAGGGCTTGTTTGGACGCCATTTTTGTTTCTCTTTCATGGTGGACAAGGGGTGAGACAGAGGATGGCGTTAGTTAGGCTACTTGGCTTCAGGAGAAATTAAAACATTTTGGGGGCTGAAAAGAGTTTCTATGTTTCCCACAATTATATCCAGTTCCTATAGATCACACACAAACATTCATACACACTGACACACATGTGCTCACAAAAGACAATCCAGATGGAAAAAACAATGGGCAAGATAGGTGACCAGATAGGTGACCGAGTAATACAAAGAAGAAACTTGAATGTTTGCCAATAACTAGAAATTCAAAATGCATTGATAGGACCATTTCACACCCATTTAACTACAGGGGAAAGTTTGAATTTGTTACCACTAAGTGTCGGCTAAGAAGCAGGACACTAACCAAGTCAATACTCTGGTGGGTGCACATTGGGACAACTCATTTAGGAAGCAATTTGGCCAAGGTGAGGATTATCATCCCTAGATGTAGACTCTCCTGGTATATATCCTAGAGAAATGTGGGCAGACAGGCACAGAAAACATGTTCAACATCATAGTAGCAAAAAAATATTACTATGTGTTGTTAATATTATTATGTGTTAATATTATTATGTTTGCCTTTCTATGTGAAGGAGGTTCAGTCTGTGTCACTGTTGGCTCTGTCTCTGGCTTTATCTATCTGTTCCTTCATGTCTTTGTCTAAAACTGGAACAAAGACACAGTTTTTTGTTTTTTTTCTTCCCTCCTCTCATCTTTTTCTGCTTTCCTCTTTTTGTCCTGATATTCTTTTCTTCTAACTGGACACTATAAGACAGTGTTAATTTAGTTGTTTGCTGGATAGTAAAAATGTATAAAAGTCTATGTAAGGAGCATTTTATTTTTGTATTATTGTAGTTCTCTTGCCCTTAGTTATTCCTCTTCCTCTTGGGAATCAGTGGCTGTGACTTTTAGAAATGAAAGGACCTTCTACATCTGGTGAAGAAGCTAAAAGATATATTAATTCAGCTATTGTTCAGGTTTTCAGAATAACTGATCCAGTAAGCTATTCTTGAAGGTTCATTTCTGGTCACAGACACATACTGTAGTAGGAAACAATGCATATTCTCAGACAAAGAGAAGAATGCATTATTTTTTCCTTGTTTTGGAGAAAGAAAAAAACATCTTTTTTTTTTCCTTGGGAGAAGACCCAAGATGGTAGGCTAGCAGCTCCCACACACTACTCTCAAAGGGAAGATTGAAAATTGCAAGTAGATGCCCACCTACAGATGGACCCTCTTAGAGAGAACATTGAAATCAGAGAAGTGACATGGGACACTCAGAGTGAAGGAAAGGGAGATAGGGAGATCTGCTTGTCAAGATCAAAAGAAGAGTTCCTAGCAGGGGAGAACAGGTACACCACTAACTTGTCTGCCCTAAACTGAGAGAAGAGGTTGCAGAGAAGAAATGAGCAAAAGAGTTCTAACAATATGAAATCAAGCAAATTCCACACCCACAAAGGATCAGAACAGAAAACATCCCATCCCTGGAAGAAGGACAAGGGTCTCCAGGATAAAGGACATCCATGCTCCAAACTGTCCTTAGTGCCTTTCTGGAAAGAGAGACATGACATCATGCAAAAGGGAAAGTTTTCATTCTTCTTCAGCAATTGGGAAACTTACTGCAGAACAAAATCTCTCCATGGCTTGACAGGGGGAGGACAAGGTGAGGATGGGAGGAGAGGATGTATATATTGGATTCATGTAAAGGAAGAGTTTAGAATAAGTGGAGAGAGGGCATCAATAGTCAAAATGTATTTCATTTATGATGTTCCCATATTATTTGTAGACTACAACATGTTGTCATGGCCTAAGGCACTTATTAGACACTTAGGAAGTGTTTTCTAAAAAGCCCTGAATCTGGGAGTTATTATCCATTATAGAAGCAGAAAACTGTAGAATTTTAAGCCTTAGTAGACAGTAATCTTTAATCTTCTATCAAAACGATAATTTTTTTCAACAACATCTGCACTATTTTAGAATTTTGATACATGAATTGCTGAAATCTAAACACCCCACATATGCAGTCTGACAACTAAGTTCACAAACTCATCCTGGAAAATATGCTACATACCTCATTGCTGAATATCACTATGGTCACCTTTGAAGAACTCCCCTGGGGAAGCTATGCACCAACACTAGCACCCAGTTCACCCTTCAAAGCAATTTTGAAAGTTTTTGGAATGGCCAAATCTGCCATATTGCCCTTGCTGTCTTGAATATCATCAAATCTCTTCCTTTGAATATTTCCTTTATCGTCAAGTAAAGAGAAAAGTCACTGGGGGCCAGAGTAAGTGAGGAGGGAGGGTGTCCAATACATTTATTTGTTTACTGGCTAAAATCTTGTATGAGCTGGCGCATTGTGTGATGGAAAAGTAATGAGTTGTTGGTCAAGATTTCAGCTAAGATTTTCCTGACTATTCCACTATCAATGGTTACTTGTTTTGCTGTGCCTCCTGTAGGCAGCTGATGATTTTGATGCATAATTTTGTAAATTTCTGCAATGTTTTCATCAATTCTGCTCATTACTGGCTGTCTTGACCTATCTTCAGTGACTTTTTCCCCCTCAAAAAAAGCATTTTATCCATATGTATACTGCTACTTTCTTCATGGCTTTCTTCCCATAAACTTGGACTAACATGTCCCTGATTCCCATCAAGTTTAACAAGAAATTTAATGTTTGTTTTTTGCTCTAATTCAAATTCTAACAGTCTCACAAAAACAGATAATAATAATGAATCCCACCCAGCAAGACACCACCACATGCCAACATAAACACAGGTATAAGACACATACTGGGGTCCCTTTGTGGACGCCACTTATCATGGCCCAGGACTGGTTGGTCTCCAGCCCCAGCCTATCTAGCAGATTGCTTGATGGTTATCTGTTCCAGACACAGACCACTATGCCATTATCTTGCTCAGGAACAATTGCTCTTAGGTGCCTGAGGGTTATTTACCTTAGCAGAAGGGAAAGAGAGAGAGAGAGAGAGAGAGCGCGCGAGTGCCTTTGAGGGTAAAGTAGTATTAGAATAGATCTTAGTCTTTAGCAGGGCTTAGTGATCGTCAGCAGAGAGATCCCACACTGGCATTCTGCAGGCAGGAGAGGAAACAGAGAGTAAGTGGGTCCATGATAGAATGTGCATGCTCCCAACTGCCGTCTCCTCCAGCCTAATATCAGGCTGATCGCATGCCTCCCAGCACCATAGGTATAGAGACTGCCAATTCACTAATGTTCTCATTTTGTGGGCTCTCATGCTTGTTAGGAGAGCTAAATCCCTCCCCATGCCCTTTTCACTAAGGTATTCCATTATTGAGCTATATAGGTGTTTCTTATAACTCTCACTCCTAACCATAGGCTATATGGGCTGCTATAGACACTGATACACTAAGGTTATCAAACATTAGCGAGTTGCTTGTGCAGTGCTGCCAATGTAGGCACACAGTGGCAAGTTCACAAACTTAATTGTCAGAACTTTGTATATTGCAATTGCCTGACTTCCCAGCAAGAAACAACTTTCTCTGGGCATGTTGTATGATTTTCCTTAGCTCATCCATATGGCTCCTTGTGATCAGGTCACCCTCTTTCCATAATTCATACACTGTTTCCTAAACACCCCTTCTAGATTCCTACCCTGGCTCCCAGGCCTCTCTCTTTTACTTCTTACAGTTGAGTCAGCAGATACATAAAGCTTGATGTCTAGTACCTCTCTTATTCATCACAATTTACCCAAGATGGTTCAGAAAGAAAATCTACAAGTTTTCTCGGATCCCTGGACTTTAATACCTTCAAACAATGGAGGTGGGCCATGTATAGCTAATCTAGGGATTCTCTGACAGCTTTTCACTAGCAGTCAGTATTATTTCCCTCCAGCCCATTTGTTCCAATCAGAAAGCCACTCTTTTTTTTTTTTATTTTTTATTAAGTCATAGCTGTGTGCATTAATACTATCAGAGCTGGAGAGGAGGAAAGGAACTCCATGATTCCTCTATTGCCTGCTGACACAACCAGCAGCCATCAGCACTGAACCTGAACCTCGTACTAGATGCAGCCCCACTTGTAAGTTTAAAATCCTTTGGGTTGTTTTGCATTTGTGAAGATCCTTAACCTCTCCATATTTTGCCCAGACTCAAAGTAAATCGAAAACTTACCCTCATGACCTAGTCCCAGATCCTCTGGATTGTGGGAAAAGAAATTTCACCTCTAGACACTGCCCTAGTTCTTCTCTCTGTTCTTCCTTGGCCCTACGTCACTGTTAGACTTGAAATCATTCTGGACAGAGGCAGCATGTATTCATTATAACCCTGAGTACAAAGCTTCACATGGAGTGAAAACCTACTGACCAACTAAACCATGATCTTGGCTACCTGAACCACTATGCGGTTGTTAACATTGCACATAAAATTTTTATAATTTTTATAAAATTTTTGTAAGAATTGCACCAGATAATAAATATATGATTGGTCAATAAATAGATTTATAAAATTATTATTATCAGGAGGACAATGAAGACATGAAAGCTACTTTATAATATTATTTTGAATATTGATGAAAAAGCACAGGTAAAATGATCTGCTGCATTGTGGGTATTTAATAAATGTTAGTTAGCTTCTCTTCTTCCCTCAGAAAAGTGGATACTATTATAAATTACCTGTCAACAGTTTTATAGATCAGTTGGGTAATGTTATTAAAAAGAGAATTAACCTACAAACCACAACTGAATATCAATTTGCAAATTATTGGCATGTCCAAAGAAAGTATCCTTACCACCAAAATTGTCATGAGCATAATTGAATTAACTTTGATTTTCAAGAGGCACTTTAAAGTATACACTGGAGAAGTAATGTGTAGTGTGGTGGTAGGATGGCACAACGAAAAGCACCAGGAATTTATCTCAGAGGATAGAAGTTTTTATTCACGTGATGTCAGATGTCAGACAGGACATATAATCTTAATTCTTCATCTATAAAGCAAGAATTAAAATCACTCATTCAACCTGGGGTACCAGTATGCAAATCAAATAGCTGAAAACTATTTTGTAAATTGTGAAGTGTTATGCAGAAGTTAGTATTGTTAGGGAATAATGACTATCAAGGCAATTTTGGTTATACATAGAAGTCTTATGAAATATGATCTAATTTTAAACAAGCATGAGCTAATATTCACCACTGCCCATAGACATGGACAGAACTGCACTCAAGCCTGTGCCCATCTGAAAAACATTGCTATCCATAGATATAAGCAGGGCAACCACCAAACCAGTGCAGGCCATCAATTACCACAGCCAGATGGTGTGAGCAAAGCAAGTTATATGGGCCAACAAATGCTGCTGCCCACAAATCTGACCTGGGCAGCCTTCAAGGCAATGTGGACCATCAATCATCTCTGCCTACTCTGCTCAAGCTGAAACTGTCACCCCTGATGTAAGCAGGGTGGCTCTAAAACTAGCCACACCTGTGGGCAAGGGTGGAGCTGCACTCAAGCCAGTACAGGCTGACACATGATGCTGTCCACAGATTTGAGTGGAGCAGGTCCCAAGTTTGCTCAGGCTGAAAATTACCAGTGCTGACAGAGCTAAGTGGGGCATTCATTCTGCAATGGAGACATCATTAGTTTTCACACAGGAGAATGATGAGTCAAAAGACACAGGACAACAATAGTATTAAACACTCACAGTACATCTTCCATTCTCAGACTAGGTCAATTCTTCACAGAATGGCACTGTGGTATCCAGGGACCTCTCCTTCACACTATCTATGTAGGAGAGATCCCAGAATAGGAGAACTGGTGCACATCTATCTTATCTGTCTTGAACTAAGAGAAGAGATTTTAGATGAGAAGGAATGAGAATAAGAATTCTGATAACAAGAAAAAATAAGATTTTTCACACTCCCGAAGGATCACCAATGGACTCTAGGCAATGGACTCCAACCTAAAGGAAATTGTCAAAATGACAGAGCTGGAATTCAGAACATGGATGGCAATTAAGATAAATAAGATTGAGGAATAAGTTGAAAACCAACAGATAGTAGCCTATAAAAGGAGTTTCATTTAAAAAAAGAATTTAAAAAATGAATTAAAAAATAAAAAAATCAATTAAAAGATAGACAACCTAAGAAAAGATATAACATAATTAAAAGAAATTAAAGAGTCATTTAGGGAATTTCAAAATACAGTAGAAAGCTTCAACAGGCTAGACAAAGCAGAAGAAAGAATTTCAGAGCTCAAAGACAAGGCTTTCAAAAACTAACCCGGTCAGTCACAGATGCAGAAAAAATAATAAAAAGAATGAACAATTACTCAGAGAGATATGATACTATGTGAATTGATCCAATATAAGAGTTATAGGCATCTCTGAGGAAGAAGAAGCACAAGCAAAAAGCATGTGAAACCCATTCAATGAATCATTGAGGAGATCTTCCCTGGTATTGCCAGAAATTTGGATACCCAGATACTAGATAGTTATCACATACTGGGAAGATTCATAACAAATAGGATGTCTGCAAGAAACATAGCCATCAACTTGGCCAAATTCAAAATGAAGAAGAAAATTCTACAAGCTACAAGATGAAAGTCACTACTGATTTACAAGGGAAACCCTTCAGGCTAACAGCAAACTTCTCAGTAGTGACCTCAAAAGCCAGAAGAGAATGGGGCCCCATTTTTAGTCTTCTTAAATGGAAAAAGTTCTAGCCAAGAACTTCATTTCCTACAAAAATAAGTTTCAGAATTGATGGAGAACAGAGAGTTTTCCAGATAGCCAGACACTAAGAGAATGTATCAATACTAGAATACTAGATCTGTCCTACAGGAAATATTCAAAACTGCATTACATATAGAAGAGCACAATAAATACCCAACAAAGTAAAAACATCCCAAAGTTGAAGCTCACAGCTTTTACAAAACAATAGTTTGAGAGGAAAACAAAATAAGAACATTGGTACCACTACCAATGTGATGAGCAGGACAGCATTCTACATATCAATACCACAACTGAACATGTACAGTCTTAATGCCACACATAAATGACATAGACTGGGTCAATGGATAAAAAAACACACCATAACTGTACTCTGTTTCCAGGAAACACACCTTACAAGGACTCATCCCAACTCAAGGTAAAAGGATGGAAAAAAATATTCTACACAAATGGAAAACAAGAGCACTCCAGGTGTAGCCATACTCGTAGCAGACAAAATTAACTTTAAATAAGTGATGGTAAATAAAGAGAAAGATGCTCCTTTTGAAGCTCCTCTTTGATAATCTTTGTGAATGGCTCTGTAATTTTAAGACATTTGAATGTCACACAGCAAAGGAGGCAGTTTATCACCGCTTAAATGGTTCAAGGGCAGCACTCTTGCATGAATAAGGAGGCAGAAGAGAGAAGAAGGGAGGGAATTGGTTAGCCTTCAGTTTTGAAAGTTATTTCAAGAGGCAGAAAAAAAAATCTTCATCGTCACCACCTTCATCATTATTACCAGCAGATCTAGCAGCAGCAAATTCACACCATGAACAGATGGATGTATTACTTAGTTCAATGTAAACATTTCACATTGTATATTGAAGCAGGACCCTGAACCCCATAAATGCATCAATGTATGAAGTTATGATTTAATAAAAAATAATTAAAAATTAAAAAGAAAATCTTTTATAAAGCTTGAAGCATCTGTAAATCAGTTGAATAATTTTGAATATGTCTGCTTACTTCAGACAAAATTACAAGTGGAGAAAATGCATCTGCCAAAGCATTGTAAATCTCATTAGCTAGACCATTTCCAGTCATCTTCAGAAACACTGTCTAAATTCTAATAAAGTGAGTAAAATGATCATATACTTTATAAAGATGTGAATCTCTGTAGCATATTTTAAGTCCATTTAACAAGATTGAAAATGTACCTTTACTGTTTCCAATGATTATACTCATTTGTTGCTATTGTAGGATGACTTATAGGACATGTACTCAATCATTAGCTCCGATCAAAAACCTGACATTGGTCATGTCAGGAATGCAACTTCCTAAGATGATAATATTGTTCAGAAAGAAAAAGAGTGACATGCTTTGCATTAGTTCATTTTATTACAGAAATTCCCAGAATGCTCTTTGTAAAATGTGGAGGGTCTGTACAACAAAAGAGATCATGGTTTTCAGAATTGGAAAATAATTAAGTGACCTTTGAAGTTGAAAAATATGAGTTTAGTTTCTCATGATTAGAAAAGACACATCAAATTACTCTGTCAGCATAGAGTTTTTTCAAGTTTTTGACTGGCTAACTGATTCACTGAAATTGATTCATTTATCCAATAAAGGTAGTTTTTTGAGCACAATTGTGTTTCAGACAATAGTAACATGAGTTGGGGATATACAGAGAATGCAAAAAAATGTATACACATTTTAAGAGAGGAAAAAAAACAGTATTTAGCATTCAATGTATACCAATAACAAAAGTCACATTTGACTCCAGCAATTACAAGAGATGTTCTAAGTGACTTACCATCAGCATCCAGACATTTCTCTATGGTAAACTACTGCTTGAGCAATGTTGACCAAAGTGTCCACTTGTATTGCTGCATATCCTGTTCAGTTTCTCCTCAAAGCACTACCAGTATAGCTGATTTTCTACAGTACACTCTATCCTTTAAGGTTGCCCATCAGTAGAAGTCAAGTGGTGTTAAGTGAGAAGAATATGGAGGAAATTTGTCTTGGCCAACTCTCACTGAGGTAAGCTGTCACATCTCAGGGGAAGTGCAATAGGGTACTGTCTCATTGGAAGTAAAACTGATCATTCTCCTGAAGTATAGGAATTGCAGGTGAAATAGATATGCATATCTAGGTACACTTGACTAGTCAGAGTACCTTCCCAAAAGAATGGTCTAATTCGTCTCCTTGATGACAGTCCACACCAGAAATTGAAATCCAGTAAATTGACTTCATTGTCTGCATGAATGTGTGAACTTTCTGGAGCCCACTACGAACAATTATGTCAATTCACTGTTCTGTTCATTTTAAACTGTGCTTCATCAGACAAAACCATTTGCCCCACAAATTCCTCATCTTTTCATACCAGGTTTTGGAACCACTCACGATACTGCACCCTTTGATCAAGGTGGTTTTTAATCCAGTGCACGTAATAATCTTGAGATAAAAACATTCCATCTTGCTGTTTTAAGAATAATAAATGTTCTGATAATTTCTGTTTCATATGTACATTGTTTGGTAGACTTCTGTGGCAAGCATGGAAACTGTTCAACACCATAACAGAAGAAACAGGACTTGTAACTGTGTGAGCCTCCTGGGTCTTCCCTGATGTACATCACACACAGTATCATGTCCCTCAAACATATTGCAAATGCATGCAATTGTTAGGCATGTTGGAGGTTCTGTTAGATACATAATATCTCCATTGTCACTGTACTTCCACAATGTTGTCAAATGTCAAATAGCATTTCAAACTTGTCTTGTGCGCCTCGAACAATGGCTATGCTTCCACCATGTTTTTTGACTGCCTTGCTTGTCACATAGTGATGCTAGCATTCACTTCATTAATGCCATCTTTTGCATGAACATCATACTACACACTGGTATTGTAATCCAATTCAACTTCAAAAGTTAATGCATAGATACTATCACTTAACATGTGTATACATTTTTTTGGCACCCTGGTGTAGTTAAATGGCAGAGTGGTAGTTCTAAGCTGGCCAGCACAGGATAAACTATGCTGTAGTAACTAGCCTCAACATTTCAGGAGTAAGCACACCAAGGATTTATTTTTCATTCCAAATCTAGTGGAGGCTGAGTAGCCTGCCTCCATTTTGTACCTATGCCAACTGGAACACATCCCCTCCAAGGTAGCCGACTGGAACAAGAGAAAGTACTTGATACTTAATACTATGTGTCAGTTTGGCTAGGCTATACTGCCCTGTTATTCTGCCAAACACCAGGTACTGTTGTGAAGATATTTTATATATATGATTAAAATTTATAATCAGTTAAGTAAAGGAGATTGCCCTAGATAATCTGGGTAGTCCTCATCCAATTATACTTATTAGTTTGATAAAAATATTAAGATCAAAAAAAGAAGAAAAAAAATATGCCTCGAGACTGTAACACAGAAATTCTGTCTGAATTTCCAGCCTGCTGTCCTACACCTACAAAATTTCAGACTCAAAACTTGAATATCAACTGTAGCTTGAGATTTCGGTCTTCTTGCCTACCTTATAGATTTCAGTCTTTCTAGCCCCAGTTATGTAAGCCAGTTTAGTTCCTTTAACTCTCTCTCTGTGGGGATGGGAGGGGAGAGAGGAGGTTTGATAGAGAGAGGGTAAACGGTGGGAACACACTTATAGAGCATATTGCAAGGGTACAAGTCCAATCTATCAAGTATAGAACATAAATGTCTTAACACAATAATTAAGTAAATGAGGTGAAAGCCATATTAATTAGTTTGATGTAAGCACTCAAAATTGTATAAAAAATCAACACATTGTACCCTACAAATGCATAAATGTATTCATGATCTATGTGTATATGATTTAAGAAAAGGAAAAAATAAATCTCTTTCTCTCTGAGAAAACTCATTAACTTTTACTTTCTGAAGAACACTGATTGATAGCAGATTTGATATGGTATTGGTTTTAGAGAAACCATCTCATGAATTACTTTTCTGAGTGGTTTTGGGGTCTTTGAAATTGATTCTTCAATCTGATTATATGTTTAAGCACACTAACAGGGGTAAGATCACAGATTAGAATAAACTTAGAATCAGCCTGCACATGCTGCTCTCAAAGAGAGTGCTGACAGTGGCAAGTGCCTATCTGCCTTCGTATTGATCATCTAAGAGAGAACATTGGGAATCAAAAGGTAGGGGATAGGAGACACCCAAAGGGAAGGAGAAGGAAGAGACACAACCTGCTCTGTGATTTAAAGGCACACAAGAAAGATTACTGCACACATAGGGAAGGCAAAAGGGGAAAAATTCTAGGCCTCCACATTCCTCCCTCCATGCTCATTTCTATCTGACCTTTGGGAGGGACCATCCACTGAAGAATGCTGTAGGACTGACATACGAAGTTATCTGGAGACTGAGACTGTGCAGTTGACACTGCTCCAGAAAAAGAGCACAGTGGTTACCCACTGGCTTATAAACCCTGGATACCATGGCTAGCAGTGTTTTAAAACCCTAGACCCAGAGCACTGCCTCTATTCAGGGTCATATTCATTGCTCTGTCTCCCCCTTAGTCCTACCAGTCTGGAGTAGTGGGTATGGGCATAGAGGTCAGGCAGTCTCATGAGTACAATGGGCAGATGTTCCCAGATGCATAAAGCAAATTTTACTAGATCTAAGGAAAGAAATAAACATCATAACTTGGGGGGACTTCAATACCCCACTGGCAGATCTGGACAGATCATTGAAGAAGGAAATCAAGAAAGAAATACTGGACTTAAATGAGACTCAAGGACAAATGAACCTAATAGATATTTACAGAACATTCTATCTCAGAACTACTGAATTCTTCTCATCAGCACATGGGAGATTTTCCAAGACTGATCATTTTTTTAATTAAATCATAGATTTTTTAAATTAAATTATTAATTATTGCTATGTATATTAATGCAATCAGGGAGAAGAAGGGGAGGGGAGGGGGAGGATGGGTGGAGGGAGGTTAATTGGTGGGACCATAGCTACGGTGCATCTTACAAGGGCACATGTGAAATTTACTAGGTGTAGAATATAAATTTCTTAACACAATAACTAAGGAAATGCCATGAAGGCTATGTTAACCAGTTTGATGAAAACATTTAATGATATATAAAACCCTAGCGCATTGTACACCATGATTGCATTAATGTACACAGCTATGATTTAATAAAAAATAAATAAAAAATAAAAAAAGTTAATTGTTAAATATCATCTATTGATTCTACATGCTAGAATTACCGAAAGGTAATTTCCCTTGGACTATGCTATGTTACTAATGCAAAGAAAACAATATCAAACAAAAAGTTGATTAAAAAAAAAAAGAATGGGCTGACACCATGGCTCATCCTTGTAATACTAGCACTGGGAGGATGAGGCAGGAGGATCCCTCAGTACAGGAGCTTGAGACTAGACCAGTTTGAGCAAGAATGAGACCCTGTCTTGACTAAAAATGAGAAAAATTAGCTGGGCATTTTGGTGGGCATCTGTTGTCCCAGCTACTTGGCAGGTTGAGTCAGGAACGTCAATTGAATCTAGGAGTTTGAGATTGCTGTGAGTTAGGCTGACACTATGGCACACTAGCCTGTCTCAAAAAAAAAAAAAAGGTAGCAAGAAAAATGTAAACCAAAGTTATTCTTCTCCTATATATTGTTTTGGAAATTATAGTTATTTTTTAAAATGTGATTTATGTTAATGTGTAATGTATTTATTATTGTTGGCTTGGAACTTGTAGCTCAGCAACTAGGGCACCAGCCAGATACACCAAGGTTGGTGGATTCGAATCCAACCTGGGCCTGCTAATCAACAATGACAACAACAACAAAAACCAAACAGCAACAACAAAAAATAGCCAGGCATTGTGGCGGGCTCCTGTAGTCCCAGCTACTTAGGAGGCTGAGGAAAGAGACTCACTTAAGCCCAAAGAGTTTGAAGTTGCTTTGAGCTGTGACACCTGGGCACTCTACCCAGGGTGACATAGTGAGACTCTGTCTCAAAACAAAATTTTTATTATTGTTAATTCTAAATATAAGAACAAATTTTCAATTTTAATTTCTAGTATGGTGACTATTGATAGATATAATCTACATTATATAGATATAATCTACATAAACGAAACCTCTTTGGAATGCTCAATAACTTTTAAGAATGTAAAGAGGAACTTCTAGTTTCTGGTCTGGCATTTAGGAATCTTGTCACTCCATCCTAACAAGTGAGAAGCTGAACAAAATGAAAAAAATCAACAAATCTTCTTATATGTGTTAGAGAGATGCGAAGTCATAGGGAAAATCACTTTCCCTGAAACTGGACAGACAGACAGGCAGACTCAGAGAATCACAGCTTCCCAGAGCAGAAATCCATAAACAGAAGACTTTTTTTTTGAGGCAGCACTCTGTTCTGCTGGCCAGGTTAGAGTACATCATAGCAGCACAGCTGACTACAGCCTTAGACGCCTGGACTCAAGCCACACCCTAGGACTACAGGCATGCACCGCCATGTTTGACCAATGTTTTGTTTTTTTGTAGAGATCGGATGTATCGCTATGTTGCTCATGCTGGTCTTGAACTCTTGGTGTCCAGCAATGTTTCTGCTTCAGCCACCCAAAGTGCAGTGCTGAGATTACAGGCGCGAACCAGCATACCCAACCTCCAGAAAAGATTTCTTATCTCTTTATCCTCAGTAACTGTCAGAGTTCCAGCTACAGAATAAGGAGGTAGTTGAAGGAATGTTTAAACAACCCTTCAGTGCCCAGTCCCCTGTGCTAGCTAAATACTTTCTTCTTCCTCTGATTTTTTTTTTCTCTCTCTTAGATTTCAAGTCCTGCCCTTGGCCCACCTCGCTCTTTATCTCAGATCTATCCTTGAGCCCTATAACATCTTCTCCTACAACGCCTCCCACATTGACCCCCACATGCCCTTTCTTCTCTGACTTGTGTCTGCTCCCTGGCTCCCATACAAGTTAGGGGCACTTGGAAAATCTTTCACAGAGTGTTGCTGTCATCAGAACTTTCTGGAGATCAGAGGCCCTGCCTTTGTCATATCTGGTCTTTTTCCAGTGCCTGGTGGTGGCCCATTGCAGTCTCCTGATTTGAAGGGCAGGGACCAGGTCTGGTCAGCTGTGGATGCGTGCTGAGGGGCTGCAGGGAAGGCCTGGAAGGATGACCCGTGTGTCTGTCTCAGCCAAGGCAAACCTTCTCTCTCTTGTTTTGACACTTAGCTTTTCAAAGACAAGTGGTAGAGTCCCCACAGACAGACATAATGTTGTGGTTAAAGCACAGTCAGAATTTAGTTATTGCCTCTACTTCCCAGAAAGTCAGCAAGGACAGGGTGGGAACTTTCTAATCTAAGGAACTTTCTTCTCTGTGAGTTAAAAGTTACACAGAACAGCCTGCAGCTGGGTTTGTGGGACACAGGCCCTAAACTCATGAGGCCTTTTTCATCAAACTTTAAATTGCTTCTGGGATTAAAACCAGCCCCTGAACAACCAGAGCTCTAAACTGCTCCATGGCTCCTTGATAGGACCTCTGGAGAGCGGGGTGAGGGGCAAGGAGCCTAGGGTGCCTTTCCTGAGCGTCATGCTGCACACAGTCCTGGAGGGGTCCTTGCCTTTGTTACCTCACCAGACCTGGAGAAGCCCATGACAGAGAGCAGGTAGAGGCCCTCCATGTGTGGCCAACTGTAAGTGTCCTTTCCCTTCCTGTGAAATCTGAAAGGACTTCTTAGCTTTGAGAGACAGCTAAGCAGGACTTGCTGTATGTTTCTGTGTGCAGCCCCAACAGATATGACTAACCTAGGGACAGTCACAAGCCTGGAGGCCTTCCTGCACCCTCCCTGTCAAGAAACCTTCTCTCTGGGTGAGGGCCTGCCGCCATCATGGACTCATCTCCATGCTGGCCAAACCTTCTTCAGGTAGGTGGGGAGAAGAGCAAAGGTGGTCGTGAGTGGGAACTTGGTCATAGCTTCCATGTCTCTGAAGGTCTTCCAG
>CAUYTI010114798.1:0-17558 GCA_963575145.1 Galago senegalensis | reverse complement strand
ATGTGTGATGTGCTCCCATGTGTGATGTGCTCCATGTGTGATGTGCTCCATGTGTGATGTGCTCCATGTGTGATGCGCTCCATGTGTAATGTTCTCCCATGTGTGATGTGCTCCATGTGTGATGCGCTCCATGTGTGATGTGCTCCCATGTGTGATGTGCTCCATGTGTGATGCGCTCCATGTGTAATGTTCTCCCATGTGTGATGCGCTCCATGTGTGATGCGCTCCCATGTGTGATGTGCTCCATGTGTGATGTGCTCCATGTGTGATGTGCTCCCATGTGTGATGTGCTCCATGTGTGATGCGCTCCCATGTGTGATGTGCTCCATGTGTGATGTGCCCCATGTGTGATGTGCCCCCGTGTGTGACGTGCCCCATGTGTGGTGTGCTCCATATGTAATGTTCTCCCATGTGTGACATGCTCCACCCGTAATGTGCTCCTGTGTACAATGCACATCCATGTTTTGGGCCCACTCTTTTAGAAAAAAAGAAATATCATATTTTATTTCAAATTTTTGTCTATATTTAGATACTTTTTGCCTTATAAAGGAATTTTAGCATTTATTTTTTAACATATCATGGTACCAAAAATTGTGTAACTAAACTAATAATTACAAAACACAAGAATTGATATAAGGTACAAGAAATTTTATGAAGTGGTATCAAATAGCACTACCCATGGATAAAATACATCTTTATTTTTCCCTCAAATATTTGTTTAGAAAACTGTGCATCATTTCGGGTCTGACAATCAAGTTCACAAACTCATCCTGTACAAAGTGCTCCGTCCCCTCATTGCTGAGTATCCCCATAGCCCCCTCAAAGCACTCCCCTTGGGAGGCTGTGTACCTGTGCTGGCATCTAGTCCACCCTTCAAATCAATTTTGGAGCTTTTTCTGGAATGGATATCAGTGCTGTCATCATACGAGGCCTGACAAGTTCTCAAACTCATCCTAGAAAAAATGCTTTGAAGGGTGGACTATTCACTAAGATGAGTACACAGCTGCTCAAGGGGAATACGTCAAAGGTGACCGTAGTGATATTCAGCAATGAAGTATGTAGCAGTTTTTCTAGGTTGCGTTCACGAACTTCATTGTGTAGCTTCATCTCTAGCAGAATACAGTAACTTCTGAGCTAGCCATTCTGCAGCTGGAGCTGGCTGGAGCTGGGAGGCTTTCTAGTAAGTTCTGCAGGAACCACGGTGGTGTCACGGAAGGGACTTGTGTTTCTCTCTTTGTCCCTCCCATCTTATCAGCAGCGCAAGTCACTTGAAAATTTGAGCCGCTTGAAAATAATACTTTTTTTTATTATTAAGTCACATTAATGCAGTCATGGGTTACAATGTGCTGGTTTTATATACAATTGGAACTATTTTCATCAAACTGGTACATGTGAAACTTAGCAAATGTAGAATATAAATGTCTTAACAACTCAGAAAATGGCATGAAGGCTGTGTTAACCAGTTTGAAAATAGTACTTTTTAAGGCACTGAACTAGCAGCCCTGCTCTGTAAAGCAAAAAAAATAAAATGAAAATGAAAAAAACCTCTAACTGATCTGCATTCATGCTTTTGGCCCAGTACCCATCCAACAGACACATTACACTCGCCAAGCTAGTTGTCAAAACACTCCATCCAATGGAGCCCTCTCTTAATTGATAGGACCATGCTTCACTGGGCCTCGTGAAAATTGAGGTATTCATAAGGGCAACCGGAGTCGATGAAAAATTCTGAAATGCCTCGAATCACCGGAGAGAGATTAAACTATGTTCAGCGTTGTTTTAGTATTAAGTACGTTTTATTGTATTCCATATCTTGCAAATTGCTAATGCACACCTAGTATTTTTGATAACGCTCTATTAAAAAAGAGTGTTTGATTTGCGTGCCGTCTCCTAACCGAGCAGGGGGCTGGAGGCTCCTTGTTACAGCTGGCTGGTAGTTCTGCTCCAGGCAGAGTTTAGCTCGTTCCTGTTCTGTACAGCACATGTAACAGGTATGAGGTAGAGTCTGCCTCCTTTTTCTTTTTAATTGGGCGTTAGCTTTGTAGATTCACATGTAGGCACGTTTTAGAGGGTGGTATTGCCTGCGCCTAGCCAGAGGACTCTCTGCTGGTGAAATCTCAAGGTACAGCATTCTCTTTAGCTAATGGCATGAAAGAGGACGGGGCCCAATGGACTTTGAATTCTGATATGATCTTCTCACAAGTCCTTTTCTTTCAGGGCCTGAAGAAGGCCGAAGGTTAATTTGGAATTGCAAGGCTTTTGTATTTCTTTTCCCTTCAAACAGAGATGAGGTAAATTCTTAAAGTAGGTGAGGAGGTTTGGAGTAGGAAGATACAGTAATGATTTCAAGTTTTCAAAGGAGACCCAGAGGAAAGTTGACCTCATTTTATTGGCAAGAAGATTACACTGTGTGTTTATAGTTGAGGATATCGACTTCCTAAAGAGAAAAACTAAAAATGTATTGTGAAATGTTACCATCTTAAAGAAGGAGTGGGTGGCATTCCTGTCCAGGTGAATTTCTTCATTTGATGGAATTAAATAGCGGTGCCAGTGACAGTGAAGATTTTGTTCTAAAAAGAAGAGAAAGATGTTTAAAATGTTTTCCATGTTCTTTAATTCTGTCTTGAATCTTTCATTGTTTTCCTGGGTCTACCTTTTCTTTTCTTTCCCTCCATCTTTCCTTCCCAGTCTAAGTAAAGATGAGAAACAAAAAGTTGAACCTAAAATGACAAGAGGCTCTCCTCTCCCATTCCTAACCCACAAGCACGCGTACCAGACGGTGGAGGTTTCAGAAGAACCTGAACGGCTGCTGGGTGTCCCTGTCCCATCTCCTCTGCACTTTTACGGACATTCGTAAAGCCTGAAAGATCTTCAGGAACCATCTCCTATTATGGGAAAAGACCATAATTCTGCCAGCAGGGGCTTCCGTCCTTGGTGTAAGCAAACAAGAAATCTCTTTTGAGCAACCAAAGTGAAGAAGTGAAGGCAAGAGGGGAGGTGACAGGGAGAATTAGGGAAAAAAAGAAATCTAATATGTCTTCCAAGTCCCCCGATGGTCCCCCGAGTCCCTTGGCTGGTGCTGAAGTGGATTTCGCTTTGTTGCTTTGCTCACCTGTTGCCTCTGTTCCAAGGGTCACGTTTTAATCCAGTGCCATCAGGGTAAGTCGAGTGAGTTAACCTTCTCCAGGAGTCAGTCCTGTTTTAGTCAACGCTGAGCAAACTGTCCTTGATATTTCATACTTAAGATTTTCATCTTCAACCTCATCTGCTGCGTGGAGTCTTTAGCATCACGTACTGGTCCTCGCAGGTTAGCACTTTTCTTTGAAATTTGTCCCAGGTGCATGTACAAGCAAGCCGGGAAGCTGAAAGCCAGAGGCGTATGTGTGTGCAGAAGTGGGGGGTGCACTCTGACCCGCTTTGCCTGACAGTGTGAGCCCACTACCGAGGTCCTCCCAGAGTGGACCCGGGATATGGGTCCACGTTTTTTAAACAATGAATTACTGCTCTTTGGAAAGCTTTTAGTCATTGGAAAACAGTAAAGTAGCTCATTAACCGGGTTTTGAGCGAGACCACCAAGGTGAAGTCAAGTCTCCCTGAACAGGTGAGGATGCCCAGGAAAGGTGGAGAAAGGGGTTTATACTCTCCAGGTTGTCACAGTGGCCACCTCCATCCGAGTCCAGAGGCAGCAGTGAATTCCCAGCCTTTCTCATTCTCGTACACACACAGCTGCCCACGTGCTGGAGACACCTATGAATATAGGTGCTGGCTGAAAAGATTCATCAGGATTCTCTTCTAGACCAAAATCTACATTCTAGCACCATGTGCTCCTGCTGGGCCTGAACACATAAATCAGAATCTGAAATAGTAAAATAGACACCTTTATTGGCGTCATAAAGGATGACCAATAAGAAAGGGACACAGCAGCATTTGGATAGCATTATTTTACACTCACAGGACAAATTTGTCATTAAAACCTTTGAAACCCATGGTACTTCTTTATCTCACAAAGCAGGTTCTAAAATCTTTCTCAGCTCCTCCGTCCTCCCTCTAACTGTGCTGTGAAGGGTGAATTTGATCATCTCTGTGGAAGTGTTTTATGTTGACCAGAACCCGGTTCAGAGGAAACTGAAGCTATTTGGATTTAGTTAGCAGAGAGGAAGGGCTGACCACTTGTTGGAGGTGATTTAACATGTTAAGACTGCCAAGATGTCATTTAGTGCCTGGGAAAATGTAATTTACTAAAACGGTAATTTTAAGTGAACAAATGATTCCCTTTTTAGTTTTAGTGCCAGGTCTAGAGAATTATAAGTGAGGCCATCCACCTGTCAAGGAGATTTGATTTTCTGTCATTTCAATAACTTAAAAATATCGAGAAGCCCAAGAAGGCCTGGGGCTTTTGCTTTATCCGCTTACAGGCCCATAGATAGAAGGAATAAGACACCAGGTTTTCTCAAGTTTTGAACTGAATGTGAAACTTCCCTTTATTGCCGTCTTTGAATCAACACCGTCATTAAACCTCTCACACAGAAGCCCTGCCACTCTTTACATCCAACAATAATAATAATAGAAAATATCTAACTTGTATATGACATTTTTAAACTTCACCAAACGCTTTCACCTCCCACTCTCTCTCGGTGTCAATTATAAATTCGCTGTGAAGGGCTTTTTTTCTGCTCAATGAGCAGAGATTTCAGCTGGGCATGAAAAAACTCTTAGCCCTCACAGTGGTAATACTGGCATGGTTTAATGAGAAAAACTGTGAAGCCATTGTCTCTGATGATTCAAATAGCTTTAGAGATATGATTCAATTTACCTCAACCCAATTCTTAGAGTCTAGGGGGAAAAGAAGGCTTTACCCTCCTCTCTCTGATTTGTTAGACCACCCTGCCTTTCCATCAATATTAATTATATATTTGTAAGGCAAATGTTGAATCGTATCCAAATTGACAGAATGTCCTCCTGGCTCTCCAGACTCCTTTAGTGCAGTCTGATTTGGACAGATTTAATTATTTATTTTTCTATCAGTTTTCTGTTAATTCCATGGGTGTAGGGTCTCCCAACTTGATTAAAAACTCTTAAAGGCAGAATTCGTTCTTAGAGCTATTTTTGTCTTCTCCATAGGGACGATTACAGGTAGGACGGTTAAAATAGCTTTCATTGATCCATGATTGATATAATTCCCGGCCTACAGATGGTAGATCCTCTATATCCCAAACTGAATCGTGGAACAGAATTAACTAGAGGGCTTGTTAAACAGCCATTCAGGGCTCCACCCCTCCATCCCCCCAGTTTCTGATGTAGTCATTAAGGGTGGATAATCTACAGTTCTGATCAGGCGATGCAGACCCACCCTGTACCAAGGACACATTTGGAGAATCATTGCCCAAAGTTGGTATTTAAAGTCTCCTCCAAGTTTCATCTGACGATATTTGAGATTTACGTCCATTTAGAATTGAGATGGAAGGGTACAAAACAACACTGTTCACAGAAACAAATATAATCAAGAAAGTTAGTGCTAAACCCACAAGTTAAAAGACCTGAAAGAAATCAAGCTGAGCTCCAAATACATCAGACTACGAATGAATAACTCGAAGTGATTAATGATAATAATAATAATTTTCTAAATGAGACTGTATCCCACATCATTAGCACAGTTATTACCCAGCTCATGAATGGGTCGTACTCGGCGGCTTATTTGGAATGTGTTGTTTGGGACTCAAAATGGGCTTCGCCACAGAAGGACTGTGATCAGACACGGTCACAAATGTCTTTCTAACACGAAATGGCTCTGATGGGGCTGTGAGTCCTAATTCTGTGTTTGTAAAGGGGAAACATCGGGATTTATAGGTGTCACCACCAGCTCCACTAGGGCACCCGGAGAGAAGGGCAGGGAGGGAGGATGTGGACAGTTCCGTTTGGGGACATGGTACCTTTTCTTTGGCACGTCCAGGCAATGTCCATCCCGCAGCGTTGTGGAAATACCCTGCATGGCCCCACCTCCACCAGAGCCGATGCACCTGCCCCTCTCCTCTGTTAGGCAGTGGTGGGGAGACACGATGTTGTCTTTCTTCCGTAGGTGGGTCAATGAGTCTAGTCCAAGGGTGGGAGAGTTCAGAGAGAGCTGCACATCGTGTGCCATCAGCTACTAAGGATATTAATTAATTAATTAAATTCCAGAAATGAACTGAGGGTATTTTTTGATCCCCTTTTTCATAGCCCCTCTCATTGCTCTGAAGGTTTGGCCAGGGACAGGTCCGCTTAGCTGTCCAGCCCCCATGAACTGCAGCTTTTCTTCCCTTCTTCCCTCCTCCCCTGGGCATCCTGCTGTCCATCACCCCTTCCATGTTCTTTGTCTTAGTTACAAAGGACGCACAGCTGATACAGGTAATGTCTGAGATACCCAGTCACATTTCAGGGGAAAACCCAAACACGGTGCTTTGAGCAGGTGTGCCGGCCGAGGGCAGGGCCAGGAAACCACAGGCTGGGCCAGAGCAGGCAAGGTGGGTCAGTAGCTCCCAGGACTCTTGAGGCCTGTGACTGACTGCAGAGACCACCCCAGGGCCAGCCCTGAAGCCCAGGTGTCAGGTGGTATCTCTGTCATTTTGGGGTGAGGGAAAGGGAAAAAAATCAATCATTACCGGTACATCAGAAAGAAAGCATCATTTCTGCAGCCACCCGGTTTGGGGTAAACCCAAAGAGCTATGAGTAAAGTGGGGAGTTCCTACACACACATGGGAAATGCCTGAATGGACTCTATTGATTACCAATACATGCCACCCTGTGCCTGGTTTGCAGACAGAATTACAGATGACCTTAGTGCTGGCACTGCGAGAAGCAGAGGCCGAGAGAGAAATGAGCAGGCACAGGCTGTATTCAGAGTCATCCTGTGTCTCCCAGAAACAGGCCTGCCTTGGGATTCCTGCTGTACTCAAGTGAGCAGTTGGAAGCAGCCAGTGGAAGCACTGGGGTGACCCGGGAGCAATGTCAGAGCCCAGCGGTGGGGACCTGGGGTCACCCCTGCCTCCATAGACAGAGTTCTGCACCTAGACCAATAGCCAGAGTATCTTGGGATAAATGTAAACAGTTGTACTTCGCAGTGGGGATGCTGTAATGTGCGTTATTAAACACACACACACACAAAGCCCTATTTTACTATCTTTAGTACATAGAAAGTAGAGAATGTAGCTCATTAAAATCTACGGTAGTCTGAAATTTGTACTTGAAACCCGCAGTTTCACTATACATCCCTCTGGGGAGAGGAACGAGATGAACGGCCTCGGCCTCCCTTTCCTCTGGGACCTTATTGAAAGGGCGGAACATGCCCCAGACTCGGCAGCCAGTGGGCAGAGGGATGCTGGCTCACAGCCCCAACTTAGTGACTGCTGCTAGGCCACAGGCCATCAGGAATTGATGGCCATCTCTTTTTTGTGGTCACCAACGTGTTCCTTCTTTTGACCCAGAAAAAAATTTTTTGGCTTTTTAATTTGGAGCACCTAGTTTTTCATTTTATATGAACAATCTGTGTCCCGTTCCACTGGGAGGACCGCGTGACAATGTTTAGCATACCAGCTGCCACCTAGCCATGTTCCCAAAGTTAAATAGGCCTGTATCCTGCTGTATTTTAAATTATGTAAATAATTTGCTTTCTGTGTCTTCTCATATCATAATGGAGAAGTGAGGAGTTATTTCCAAAACCCCACCGGGTGTCGTATATTTTATCGCCGTGCCTAAAGGGTGGGAGTGTACAAAAAGCAGGATTTCTCTTAGATGACTTTTGGAAAATGTAACTAATGCAGAAGTTCCAGGGACGGTGGGGACATTTGTGCATTATATTCTGATTGTATCGCATATCACTCTGTGTTCTTTTAGCTTTAAATAATATGTAACAAGGATAACAACATATTAATGGGTTTTCCTTAAAAAATGATAACGAAAATCTTCAGCGTTTAGAAGTGGGACCAGGGCCTAATGTTCAATATTACTTTTCTTAATGAAGAATGCGTCAACTAAAGCTCAGACCGTTACGGTCACTGACAAAAGCTGTTAGGCATGATGTGTAAGGGGATAAACTTCTCACAGTCAGAGTCAATATTAATAATAAGATATAATGACTCTGAGAATAAAAGGCCTTTTTTCTTGTTCAAAATGAAAATGCATTAAGTCATTCTAATAACATGCAGATGAGACTCGCCAAGACCTTGGTTCCTCCGATAGGGAGAACAGCTAACATGACTGAGAAGATGGGGATGACAGGAATATCCACGGACAGCTTCAAGATGTAGGACTTGGGCAGACCCCCAAAGGGCATGGCCTGAACTCAGGGAGTTGCAGGCTGAGAGTGGGTGTAAAGGAAAAACATCAGTGGTGAAGCATCTCCAAGAACTGAGACCAGAAGGGATTTCCCGTATTTGGAGAAGGCTTATTGTGTGAAATAGAAACTTTACCCTTAACTGGAAGAAGTAATTGCCTATAGGTCTATTTTTTTTCTTATTTCCACCCCTCAATCCCTCCCTTGTCCCTCCTTTGTAAGTTTCCGGTGTCCACTGTCCTCCCTGCGTGCCCCTGTGTGGCCATAGCTGGGCTTCCACTTGTCAGTGAGAACATGAGGTATTTATTTTTCTGTTTCCGAGTTACTTCACTTAGGAGAGTGGCCTCCAGTTCCTTCCAAGTTGCTGCAAAAGACATCATGTCATTCTTTCTTTAAGTGCACTGAGAAGCCCTCTGTGGGGTGCGTGCGGGATGTGTGTGTATATAAAACACACTACATTCCCCCCCCTTTTTTTTCATACCACATTTTCTCTCTCTACTCATCAGTAGACAGGCCCTTAGGTTGATTCCTTATCTTTGCATTTTTGAATTGTGCTGCAATCAATACACAAGCACGGATATCTTTTTTGACTCAATGATTTCTTTTTCTATGAGTAGATACCCAATAGTGGGATCTCAGGATCGAACAGTAGATCTACTTTGAAGTCTGTGAGAAACCTCTGCGCAGATCTCCATAAAGGTTGTACTATTACCAGTCTAACCAACAGTGTCTGAGTGTCCCCTTTTCATTGCATCCGTGCCAAGATCATTTGGTCGTTCCTTTTTTATTAGTTTACATACTAATAATGAGCCAGATGCGAACCATTGTGCTATCCATTCAAAGACACGTGCAGCATTGCTCCTTGCTCGCTCTCTGCCTGCCTCTCTCTGTATCACTCTGGCTCTTTCTTCCTCACACCCCCCCCCCATCCTCTCCCTGTGCACACTCACCTGTTCACTCACCCACCATACATAAAGGAGGGAAACAGCTCTACAGTCCTTTGCGTTAGAATACCCATCAAATACAGTACAGCCTCTAAAATAATACATCTGAACCCATGTGTTGTTACTTGAGATTTATTTCCATGTAAGTTTTTGCCACATAAATGAAGGTGCTTGCCCTTGTGTCTGTGGCAATTAAAGGTATATATATTTAATGGTCCCGCTCCATCAACAGGAGTGGCTGATGGCGCTGGAGTCATAGGTTAACAATTCACTGCCTAATAATTATTGCTTAAATACTTGCTTGGGAGGGGAAACGACTTTCCCTCACTCCTACCAGAGGCCAATGGTGGTGTTCTATCAAGTCATTGAGTGGGGCAGGCTTCTAATTAAAACAACTGCAACAACCTCTTTAGACTGGGTAATTTCTATTTCCGTGATTATGTTTTCATCTGACCGCCTAAAGGATTAAAATGCAATGTTAGAGAGGATCATAGCCTGGTTGTGTTTATGTGATCTACTTAGAATACAGTGTTTTGTAGAAACATCTTCTGAATACATCCGAATCCCAGTATTCACACTTCCTCCCAAAACAAGAGATAGCTAGTAGGGTCTTACTTGGAATTTTACAGACATGCGACAACTTTTAAAATAATTCTTTTAAAAGTGTTGCCAAAAATACTTATCTGTACACGGTAAACATTAATTGCCAATAAGCATTCCCACGTTCTTATCTAGAAAAAATATTCCAACAACATGGAAAATACAATCTTGTTCAGATCTGCAACACCTGTTTCTTTCCAGATTCTGGTCTTGAATAAATCCTTGACGCAACTTTTCATTCCAAATTAGCAACACAAAAGGGCCATTTTTTTTTGTTGTTCATGAAAGAGTTGGGTTTGGCTCGGCGCCTATAGCTCAGCCGGCTAAGGCGCCAGCCACGTACACCTAAGGTGGTGGGTTCGAATCCCCAGCCCGGGCCCACCAACAACAATGACGGCTGCAACCAAAAAATAGCCGGGCGTTGTGGCGGGCGCCTGTGGTCCCAGCTACTTGGGAGGCGGAGGCAGGAGACTCGCTAGAGCCCAGGAGTTGGAGGTTGCTGTGAGCTGTAATGCCAAGGCACTCTACCCAGGGGGACAGCTTGAGGCTCTGTCTCAAAAAAAAAAAAAAGAAAAAAGAAAAAGTTGGGTTTGCTCTGGCTTGTCTGTTTGTTTATATTCTTCCATTCCATTCAGGAAAAGTAAACTGTGTGTTTTCTTACTCTTCTTTTTAATAGAAAATTTATTTGTGTAACTTTACATATAGGGATGCAAATAATTTAAAAAATAATTGTTAAGATTACCAAAAAAAAAAAAACCCACAAAAGGATCTCATAGTCATCTAGACGTTCTGTTTCAGGGAACCAATCACATTCCATGAAAAGTACTACAATTCTGACCCCAAGGGTCCCTCTTAGCATCTCTGTGCCTTTCTCCGGGCTCTTATCCCCTTGGGGAGGCTTTCATGTCCTCAGTATCTGTCTTCTCTGCTCTTCTGCCTGCTCCTTCCAGGCCCAGTGTCAAGCTGTTACCCCTCTGCAGCCTCATAGATGGCGGCTTTGTTGGTGTGTGAGCACCCGTCATGCTCCGTCTCACTTCTGGTTCTTGTCCTTGTCTTCAGTACCTCAGTCTAGCACCTAACCTCCTGCCCAACTCCCCCCTCCCCCCACATATTTTTGTGCTCTCTCTTCCTCTCTCGTGCACATGCTCTGACTCTTGTTCTCTCTCTCTCTCTCTCTCCCTCCCTCCCCACCCAGCCTATAAATTCACAGGAAGCTCTACTATATCCACTTGTGACGCTGTCTCTTCCCTAGTTTTTGCACTGGGTGTCCATCTATCCTTCGTCTCAAACCCAAGTTTCATGATGGAACAGTCAACACGCACCATTTTTCCATCCTCCATTCTTTATTTTCATCTTGATTGAGCCGTCATTGACAAATAAATGTTGCAGATATGTAAGGTGCACAATTGATGTCCTGGTACAGGGATACCATCCTCCTTTCTCCTGACTGAACCCTTTGCTACCTTTTTTCTGCCTTACTACTACACTAAATCGGCTTCTTTATTTTATTTTTTTTTTTTTTGTGGCAGAGTCTTACTGTGTAGCCCTCGGTAGAGTGCTGTGGTGTCACAGCTCACAGCAACCTCCAACTCTTGGGCTTAAGTGATTCTCTTGCCTCAGCCTCCAAAGTAGCTGGGACTACAGGTGCCCGCCACAATGCCCAGCTATTTTTTGGTTGCAGTTGTCATTGCTGTTTTAGCTGGCTGGGGCTGGGCTCGAACCCGCCACCCTCGGTTATGGGGCCAGTGCCTTACTGAGCCACAGGCACTTTCCTAAAACTGCTTTCACAAAGGTAATCAGTGACCTGTTAATTGTCTAAATTTAGCCTTTATGGAGGCTGCATTATGCTGGATTTCTCTGTGGCACCAACATCACAGATAATTTCTTGTTCAAAGAATCTCACTCCCTGGATTTTCCCAAGGCATGCCCCAAGGAAGGCCAGTTTTGAGAGAGATAAATAGTTTCTAGGTAAGATGAAGATTTCTGTGGTTAAACAAGTTTTGAAAGCTCTGCATACTGTAATTCCCTTTCAAGATTCACAGTACAAATGAGCAAGGCTGTTTTGCTTTGACCTGTGAAACTCATCTTATTATAAAACTAGGAATACCCTCAGGGAAACGCCACCCTTCAGACTTGATCTCCCCGTTGTCACTGTTCTTTCCTGGCTCTTGGGTAACTACGGGAATCCTCTAATCCTCCTCTTCCTTGGTATCACCCACCATGACGCCTGGACCCCCTACTCCTCTTTCCATGTATTCTGTCCTTCTTTCTATACATTCTTTCCTAAAGCTCATCCTCTTTCATGGTTCCGTTCATCTCCTGAATATTGATGATTCCCAGTTCAGGGCTCCGCTCCTGAATTCCCGTGTCCTACAGACTCACAGACCTCATTTTCTACTCTATATCCGCACCTGGAGCTCCTTGGGTGCTCAAACCCAACATGGTTCAACGAGATAAGGTCGTGTCCACTCTCAGCCTTCATTTTTGATCTGTTTCTATTCTTGAACACATAGTATTATTTAATGGTACCCAGAGAGCCCCCCTCACCAGGAAACCTGGGGCATGTTTGATTTTCCTTGTGGCTTCCCTCCAATATAGCCAGCACCAGCAGGTATCCCAGTGGGATGGTCAGGAATAATATGGATGGGAAGATGATGGGAAGATGAGGGTAGGGAGTTTGTTTTCTGGCAAGGAATACAGAGCCCTGAGGATATGGTGACAGAAAGCACAAGGCAACGGACATAGTCCCAGGTGGGCATATGACTTCTGGGGCCCTTGTTCCCCATAAGATGCTACCTCAACACAGTGAAGATTCCACTAAACGTAAGAACATAGCCCGTGATTATTTCAAAGAGTATTCTACCCTCACACCCATCCACACCACACTCTTCTGGGGACCATGCCTAAAAGCCTGCTCACTAAGATGAGGCTGAATGGGCAGACCCGTCTACATCTCAGTAAGGACAGCCAGGAAAGGACATTGTGACCGTGTGACCCGAGTTCTGTCCTTGAGTCCCAGTGTGTCCTGCTGCCTTCCTCATTTGGGCTTTCACTTTACTGCTCCATTTTTGGTGCTTTTCCTGCACTTCATACTAATTTTTCTAATTCGTCATGCAATAATTTCAGAGAGGCATAGGAAATGGGAACATCGTGGGCTTTGGGGCAGACACACCTGTGTTTAAGTCTCAGCTCTCCCACTTCAGCGGGTGTGACTTTGGGCGGGACATTTAGAATTCTTTGTGAACTAGGTATAGAAATAGCTGCCCTAGAAGTGAGCCAGGAGGATTGAATGAGATCATTCACAGCTCAATACATGGTGGCTAATGTCAATTTATGATGTTGGCTTTGTCCTCATTTCATGGACCCATTTCTTCACCGGTACAGGCAGATGACACAGGAAGATGGTGCAGTGCCCGAGTCCACCAGAATGGTCTCATCTTAATTAAAAGTTCTTGCACGATTTCCTCTCTAACTGCAGTGAAGGTGTTAGAAACAGTAAGCCTGAAATTCAATACGTAGATAAATAAAAAGTACAAGGTATTTAGAGTCTCTCTAAGAGAGACTGGATTTGAGTTATAAAGCCTTACTTGAGTCTCTTACATAATAAAAAAAAAATCTATGAAATGGAATTGATCTAACTCGAGGAGATGAGGAGTCATAGACAGACTCTGCTGGGATTAGAACTTGAGGTTTTAAACAGCGTAGGCTAGCAAACCTGCAGCTTACTTCACTAAGCCATCCCCTCCGGCTACGTGATTATGTGTAGCGATTTACTATCAGCGGAGGGAGAGGAAACGCTCGCTGGCGGTATTGCAATTTTCCCCAGCCCCACCTCTCAACCATGGTAACTAAATTGAATAGACCCTCTCAGAGACACACGGAGCCCTGCCTGGTCAAATTCTCACGAACCAAGACTGAAATTACTTTTCAGTTCATGCCGTGGAGGTGAACGCCTGCTGTTACTATGAAGGCAAAGTACGCAGTGATTTTATTGTTGGTGTGACTCAAAAATTTATCTTGCCATATTGACAGAGCACCATTTGGATATTTACCTACAAATGAGTGACGATCACTTGCAACCAGCAGTAGAAAGAGGGTAAAGAAGAATGCTAGAAATTTTTAGTTTTTGCAGGTGTAGCATAAAGAACACAGGTCTTAGAATTGAATAGTCCTAGTATCAGATGCTGTCTCTCACCCTTTTTTTTTTTAGCTGTGTGACTTAGGGCATCTTATTTATTTATTTATTTGGAGACAGAGTCTTACTATGTCACCCTCAGTAGAGTGCGGTGGCATCACAGCTCACAGCAACCTTCAACTCTTAGGCTTAAGCAATTCTTTTGCCTTAACCTCCCAGATCCTATGTCTGGAAACTTGGGCTTTGATAGGTTAAATGACATTGCCAAAGTCACACAGTTGGTAACTTACTGAGCCAAGTCTGGAATGTGGGTCTTCTGACTGCGGCTGACTGCTTCCTCCCAGAACCACAGGCCCCACTGCAGACAGAGTTGGTACCTGCATAGATCTTCATGGGATCAACAGCTCTCATCTCACCTCAGCCTATGTTAAGCCATTTTATCCTTCCACTTTTCCTTAAGATCCCCTTTCATTTTGCTCGGTTCTTCCTCTCTTCCCTTTTCTGGGTTTCAACACCCGATTCTGATCATTTAAATGACACAACGTGCCATGTAGGGAATTACGAAACCTTTGTCAGTACAAGGTATCGATCATCATCATCGTTGTTATGACTGAGCTCACGTTTCAGACCACAGTTCAGTATTCATTCATACTTCGTGCGTTTTCCTCGCCTCCTAGGACCTGGCTTCTTGAATACAGAGAGGTAACTCAAAATGCCACTCATCTGCAACCCTGGGTCCCTCTCTCGGTTCCTGTCATGTGTCCATTCTCATCAGTCACTGTGTGTTTTCCAGGTAACTGTTGAGCGGCCTGATCGGCCCAGCCACAGATTTTCTGCTGTCCCCATCACTGATTTTATTTTTGAGTGCAGACTGCACGTACATGTCTGTGTCCCAGAAAGAAATTCTGACACTTAAAACGGTTCCTGCCAGTTAATATCCTTCCGTCAGGAGTTTTGCCCTGATTTAGACCAATTCTTGACAGCTTCCCACGGCAAACACCTGCAGAAACCTGCCGGTAGCCATAGGTGAGTTCCAGGACCTGAACTTGATTTGAGGATGAGAACTCATGCATTTTTCCTGAAATTGTTGTGAAAACATAAGGGGAACATCGTTTTGTTATTCAAAGGGAACAACAAGAACTCAGAACATCAGCCGTTGCAGAGGTGTTTACACAGACACTTAGTAATGCAGCGGGTCCAATCGTGTTTCCTGATTATTTCCAAATACTGTATCAGCAAGAAGTATTTTTAGTCTTTGGGGGATATTGTACATGGCAGACACATTGTTGACATCTGGCAGGTTCGTACGCAACCACTGAGATCTTTCAAAACAAAACTGTTGCAAAGGATATTTAAACCCAGAATGTCAGCTGGGAATAAAATGTTCCCTTCTCTGACCGGCTTCCCTGGTGTGAAATGTACAAATTGTAAAGATTAGCAGTGAGTCAATTTAGAGATTCTGAAACATGGAAATGGAAAGAAAGCCTTTTTCTGAATGTCCTCGCTGTCTAAAATTATGGGGGAAAGCTTTGCAATTTTTTAAAGGAAAATGGGAGAATGTTTGTACATTTTACTCGCTGCACTCGTGTGGGTATGTAATGGCTGGCCTGGAAGTTCACTGTCATGTACGCTGGAATCGGACTCAGCTCACATTCTGATTCCCGGCTTCACAGCTCTGTGGCCTCAAGCCCCATGTTTAATAGTCCACGGCTCAGATTCTTCCTCTGCAAAGTGGGGGTATCAATAGACCCCCAACTCCTAAAACTTTTGTGAGGAATAAATGTCATACCTACAAAACTCAGGAAGTGTTGGAGGCTATTTTGCTCTTACGTAGAAATTAACATACTAAGGTAGCATAATGTATGGCTCAGGTTAATTTTGTTTTTTAAAGAGGAAGGTGGTTAACATTAGGTGATTCTTTTTAGAAGTTGCTAATCAATATATAAAAATGTGTCTATGGAAAAAAAAATATGTCTATGAAATTACCGTACTTGACTCACAGAGAAATTATGTGATTCAAAAATCAAAGCAGAGGAAGTGCTCTCAAAACATTTCTAGACTTCCCAAGACAATGGTTTTATACCGTTGTTCAGTTATTCAGACAATGAATATCCAATTTTAGCCTAATGCTTTGTGAAATCCCTTTCCATAAATTAACCATTTCACCGCTTTTTTGCAGTTCTCATAATGTCCGACTCGGTAGGGGAGGAAAAACGTTTCAGAGATGAATCTAACTAGGCCAAGAAGATTTTTTGCTTATACTTAACTGTTTGTATTGATGACTTTATTTGTGAATTAAGATGGCAGGAACTGAAACATCCCACATAGCGCTTAGGTCTCTGAGGTGATTCGTGGGGTAGGGTATTTTAAAGACATAAAGGTGATGGGGAGATTGGCAATTACGTGTTAACGAGGGTCTGGAATAATCGTCTGAATTAGAACGCAGAAGTTGCAACATACATGCAGAAAATGCCAAAAAAAAATGTGAAATATTTTAGCAGCTTGTGAATGGAATATCAGAGCCCCATCTAGCAATTACTAAGGAGGGGGGCCATGGAAGGAAGAAATTGGCAAGACTCAAAGGCTACTGATGAAGTGGTAGGCTGGTATCAGCACACGGAAGTCAACTGAAAGATAGCCGACATTTCCCCTCTCCTAAAAAATGGGTAAAAACAGAGGAAAGAGAGAAGAATTCAAGGAGCAAGAAAGAGAAGTTGCAATGGCTTTAGATAGCAAAGAACAACCAATATGTACAAGCACTTCCGTCTGGGCAGCCCGCCTGGACTTGATTTACTCTTCTCCTTTCTCCTTTTTGGTTGGCACTTTCTTTTGTCTCTTATAGTTTGTTTCTCTCCCCAACTCAGAGATTTTACCTTTTAACAGATGTACCTGTTTACTTAAAAGAAGTTATGTCTTGTGTTCTTTTTCCTCCAAAGATGGTACCCATGAAGAAGGACCATCATCTCCAGCAGTGTCTTGGCTCTTCAGCTCCCGTGTGCTTGTACCTTTACTGTGCCCTGCAGGAGCCCTCCCTTCTCTGGGGCCTCCTGCCCCTCCTTCTCCCAGTCCACTTAGCTCAGCTGGCTGGCCTTCTGGCTGTTCTTCCAAAACCTCCAACTCCATCCTGCCTCGGGATCCTGATGCTTGCTCTTCCCACTGACTGCCCTCCTCACTCTCCTCTCCCCTCCCTCACTCCCTCCCTCCACCCTCTCCCTCCCTCCCTCCCTCTCTCCCAGTCTCCCTCTCCCAGTCTCCCTCTCTCTCCCAGTCTCCCTCTCTCTCCCAGTCTCCCTCTCTCCCTCCCTCTCTCTCTCCCTCCACCTTCTCCCTCTCTCTCCCAGTCTCCCTCTCCCAGTCTCCCTCTCTCTCCCAGTCTCCCTCTCTCCCTCCCTCTCTCTCTCTCTCTCCCTCCACCTTCTCCATCTCTTCCTCCCTCTCCCTCCCTCTCTCTCTCCCAGTCTCCCTCTCTCCCTCCCTCTCTCTCTCCCAGTCTCCCACTCTCAAAAACTCACTCAAACACTCTCACCCAGACTCCCACACACCCTCCATCTAAAACAAACACAACCAACAA
>CAUYTI010114797.1:0-11058 GCA_963575145.1 Galago senegalensis | reverse complement strand
GCCATGGCATCACACTCACAGCAACCTCCAACTCCTGGGCTCAAGCGAATCTCCTGCCTCAGCCTCCCAAGTAGCTAGGACTACAGGCGCCCGCCACAACGCCTGGCCATTTTTTGGTTGCAGCCATCATTGTTGTTTGGCGGGCCCGGGCTGGGGATTCGAACCCGCCACCTTAGGTGTATGTGGCTGGCGCTTTAGCCGCTTGAGCCACAGGCGCCGAGCCGATGGGCACATTTCTAACGCTGACTCAAGCATAACAAAATTGATACATGTAACCATAAGCATTTGAACTCCTGTATGTAATATTTTGAAATAAAAATAACCCCCTGGGGGGGAGGTGGGAGGATATTTGGGGGAACCTCATCTAATGTGCATGATGCAGTGGTACATTTCAAAACTATTAAAAAAAAGAGTATAATTGTGATGAATGGGTTACTTAGTTCAATGTAAGCATTTCACATTGTATATCAATCAGTACACTGAACCCCATAAATGCATCAATGTACACAATTATGACTTAAGAAAAAATATAAAATTAAAATAATTAAAAAACATAAAGTAAAAATCCCCAAATGCAAATAAATTATGGATTTAGTTAATAATAACATATCAATACTGCTTAATTAATTGTAACCAATGTATTATATTAATGTAAGATGTTAATAATAGAGAAAACTTGGTGTGGGTGTATTTGGGAACCCTACTAATCTTTCCTATATTTTTGTAAATCTAAAACTGCTCTAAAATAAAGTTTATTATTTATTCATTTTTACTTTTTTTGAGACACAGCCTCAAGTTGTCACCCTGGGTGAAGTGCTGCGGCATCACAACTCATAGCAACCTCCAACTCCTGGGCTCAAGCGATTTTCCTGCCTTTGCCTCCCAAGTAGCTGGGACTACAGGCGCCCGCCACAGTGCCTGGCTATTTTTTGGTTGCAGCCATCATTGTTATTTGGCAGCCCGGGCTAGATTCAAATCCGCCAACTCAGGTGTATGTGACTGGTGCCTTAGCTGCTAGAGCCACAGGCACTGAGCCTATTTATTTTTTTGAGACAGTTTCATTCTGTTGCCCCAGGCTAGAGTGCCATGGCATCATAGCTCACTGCAACCTCAAACACCTGGGTTTGAGTGATCCTCTTCCAAGCGTCCTCAAACTACGGCCTGCAGGCCACATGCAGCCCACCCAGGACATTTATCGAGCCTGATGGTTGTTTTTGCCGCAGCTACTTGTCCTGCTTAGCAGCTGACTCATCCCGGGGACCACAGTCCAACCGTCTGAGGGACAGTGACCTGGCCCCCCTGTTGTTTGAAGACCCCTGTGTCTTGCCTCAGCCTCTCAAGTAGCTAGGATCACAGGTGCATACCATAATGCCCAGATAGTTTTTCTACTTTTAGTAGAGAAAAGATTCTGCTCTTGCTTAGGCTGGGTGTCAAGCTCCTCAGCTCAAGTAATCTACCTGCCTCGGCCTCCCAGAGTGCTAGGATTACAGGTATGAGCCATGTCACCTGGCCTAAAATAAAGTTTATTATTTAAGATTTAAAAAACAAAAAAAAGGAAATGGGGACTGGGTGTGGTGGCTCATGCCTATAATCCCAGCACTTGGGAAGCCAAGGCCTTATAGATTGCCTGAGCTCACGAGTTCAAGACCAGCCTGAGCCAGGGCAAGACCCTGTCTCTAAAAAATAGCCAGGTGTTGTAGCAGGTACCTGTAGTCCCAGCTACTCAAGAGGCTAAGGTAAGAGAATCGCTTAAGCCCAAGAGTTTGAGGTTGCTGTGATGCCATGACACACTACAGAGGGTGACAAAGTGAGACTCTGTCTCAAAAAATACATAAATAACTAAATAAATAAAGGAAACACATAAGGTGACAGAAACAGCATCTCAAAAACCAAGTATGAAAACCTACTATGACTTCTGCATATACTAGAGATTCAGGGTTTGGCGTGCATTTAATACTACTTTTTTTTTTTAAAAGGAGACAGAGTCTCACTTTGTGACCCTCAGTAGAGTACCATAGAATCATAGCTCACAGCAACCTCCACCAATCCCTGGGTCCTTGGGTTTAAGTGATTCTCTAGCCTCAGCCTCCCAAGTAGCTGGGATTACAGGAGCCTGCCAGAAGGCCCGGCAATTATTTGGTAGAGACAGGGTCTCACTCTGGCTCATGCTGGTCTCGAACCTCTGAGCTCAGGGCAAACCACCTGCCTTGGCCTCCCACAGCGCTGGGACACAGGTATGAGTCACCACGCCTGGCCTAATACTACTTTTCAGTCTTGAACATCATAGTAACCATCAAAACAAAGGAAAATTAGTTACTATTCACTTTTCAGAATATACAATTATTGCAGAGGGGAAAAATTAAAAAAAAGATACACATGGCTTGGCGCCTATAGCTCAACCGGCTAGGGCGCCGGCCATGTACACCTAAGGTGGCGGGTTCGAGTCCCCAGCCCAGACCCGCCAAACAACAATGACGGCTGCAACCAAAAAAAATAGCCAGGCGTTGTGGCGGGCGCCTGTGGTCCCAGCTACTTGGGAGGCGAGGCCGGAGACTCGCTTGAGCCCAGGAGTTGGAGGTTGCTATGAGCTGTAATGCCACGGCACTCTACCCAGGGGGACAGCTTGAGGCTCTGACTCAAAAAAAAAAAAGATACACAATCACTTCAGCATCAATTCCTCATCTGGAAAACGATAATCAAATAGGATAATGTTGTAAAACACTTAGCAGCATAATGCTTAGCAAATAGTAAGTATTCAGTAAGCAGTAGCTATAAGCTACTACCTTCAAAAGAAAAATATGCTGAAAACAAAGAGATTATTCTGATGCACAAAATTTCTAAGGAATGAAGTATTAAGTCTTTTTCATGTCTTATATACAATCTCTTCAATCTGACTATCTTTGTAAGTGTATCACCTCCAAACTTTGTCATCTCCCTTCTCCAACCTTCTGAATAACCAAGTTTAAAAAAAAGTGCAATAAATATAATCTTTTCAAATTTTGCATTGACCGCCATACAATGTCCAAAAGCTAACCTTGGAGAAGGGCCCAATGAGGTTGATCAGTTTCTCTCTCATGAAACCCCAATCCTTCAGATCACATTCTCTTCAGCTTTATGCTACCTCAGAAGCTATCAATCATGACTCTCACAAACCTGAACTTTAAACATAATGTCTTCCTTCTGGAGAAGGAAAAAAAAGGTCACTGGGCAGCTGAAGGACAGAGACAAAATTTTCAAATGGATTCTTTCTTTTTTTTTTTTTGAGACAGAGTCTCACTTTGTCACCCTGGGTAAGTGCCATGCATTACTGCTCACAGCAACCTCAAACTCTTGGGCTCAAGCAATTTTCTTGCCTCAGCATCTACAGTAGCTGGGACTACAGGTGCTCACCACAACGCCCAGGCATTTTTAGAGACAAAATCTCTCTCTTCCTCAGGCTGGTCTTGTACCTGCGAGCTCTGGCAATCCACTTACCTCGGCCCCCCAGAGTGCTAGGATTGCAGGAATGAGCCACCTCAAGGGTCCCAATTCAAGTTAATTTTCTTTTCTTTTTTTTTTTTTTTTTAAGAGACAGTCTCACTTTATCGCCTTCCATAGAGTGCCATGGCAGTGTCACACAGCTCACAGCAACCTCCAACTTCTGGGCTTAGGTGATTCTCTTGCCTTAGCCTCCCAAGTAGCTGGGACTACAGGCGCTCGCCACAACGCCTGGCTATTTTTTTGTTGGGGTTTGGCCAGGACCGGGTTTGAACCTACCACCCTTGGTATATGGGGCTGGTGCCCTACTCACTGAGCCACAGGCGCCGCCCCCAAGTTAATTTTCTTGAACAAACCATAAACCAAGAAGAACCTACAGGGATATTAATTTGTGACAAACTGTTAAACCCAACTAAAATCACTAATTAGTACAATCTTAAAATAAAAAACATAGTTCCATCTTCAAATAGATAAAGATAAAGTAAAATGAATACATTCTGCTCACCTCCCAATTGTGGAGCTCTGGTTTTAATAGCTGTCAAACTCCCTCGTAGTCTGTGGTTTACTCCCTATAAAGAAAACAAAAGGAAGTAGCCAAAAATATAACATACTGGACGTAAAACCCACTGATGGGACTCACAGTAATATTACCAAACGCATCTATCAAGTGAGGATAAAATAAGACCATCACTCACCACTGGAGAATTTCGAAAACCTTTGATTGCTTGAAAGATACCACCACCGATGGTACCCATCGTAAAGGCCCCACCACAGTCATCCACTATTCGCCAGGGGCTGAGAACAGAGAGGGGAAAAGATAATCATATTTCATTCATAAGCCATTAAACCTTCTTTCCTAACACATTAAGGGATGTGACAGATTCCACAGCAGGGCCCACTGCAACCAATAAACATTTGGCCTACAAATGACTTGAGAAAATGCTGCAACCAAACAGGTCAGTCAGAAGATCAAGGAAGTTTTGACTATAAAATTTACCAGATAACTGACTGTATTGCTTCAGGACATATGTACTATGATTTAGTAAATAAAAACTCATTACTTTTGTAAGATTTTTATCTCTACAAAGTTAAATAAATTATCCCCCTGCTAACCTGTCATATGCTATTTCAAGCAGCAGTGTATAGTGTGCTGAGTCCTGTATATCTGAGCACAATCCAGGAAGTTCCGGAATAATTGCCTTTGAAGAAAGTTAGTTTGAAGAGCCAGGAAGCACTGCAACATATACCCCTGTATGCTATTTGGTGGTGGTGGTGGAGAGGATAAAGCAGGCTTCAGGACTAAGAATAGTAAAGGAGTAATTCAAAGTCCTGGGCACTTTCACAATTTGAGGACACCTTGGTTCTTGCTCTCAAATAATAAAATAGGTGATTAAACTAAATACTGACATTTGATTTTTCACTTAGGACCCCAGAAATTTTAAAATCAGACAAACTGGGACTTTTCTGATAACAATTACACCATTTTATCATTATTTATTTATGTGCTTGATGCATTGATGTTTTATTACTTGAACCTAATCAAATGCTAACATACAGCCTTCACTCAAGCACTGAATGAATAAATAAATTTCTATTCATGGCTTCTCTGAGAACACAAGCTACGTTCTCTTCCTATAGTCCACATAATTTTTGTCCTCTTTCCCCTCCAAGGGAGAATTCCAAGCAAGAAAACAAGGCTCCAGCTTATCAGAGCTTATCCAACCCCCTTGAGTTAAACAAAGTCCCTCTCATTCGAAATGCCTCACCCGGGAGACACATATGATGAGATAAGGCCTGAAGAACAGCACTCCCTGAGAGGCCTACCTTCCTTTCCTCAACAAGAGAACTGAGCAAGGCGAGGGGTAGGGACGCGTCCAAGGTCACCTAAACAGGCAGAGAGGACAACAACCGACCCCGCAAAAAGTCAAATGTACCCTGCGTTGGGAGGAGGTACGTAGACCTCCTCCTCATCCACCACAAGGTCACAGGGTGCTAGGTTGTGGACGGCGAGGCTCACGCAGCTGAGTGAATAGGGTGGGGAACAGGGCTGAGAAGCCAACTGGCCTCTCGAGTCTGCACTGCCCACGGTTACCAGGCCCACGTCGACGAGTTTGTAGCTGAGTATGGCTTGCACCTTGGAAGACTAGACAGAGGTGAACCAGGGATGTGAGCAGAGGACAGCAGATGAGACTCACCAAGGTTCCCGGGCATATTCCTCCATCTTGACACTAGCAGCGCGAATGACGCCGGGCAGGCTGGGCGGAGCCTGACCCCAACAGCGGAAGTGATCCCGAGAGGAGGGCGTTAAGGTCTATGGGGATTGGTTTACCGCTTTCCCCCGCAACCAATGGGAGCCGGGCAGCTGTCAGTGGTGCCGGCCCCCGGCTTGGCACCGCCCACGTCCTCGAAGGCGGCGAGTTTGGGTTATGTGGGCGGGGAGCTATGAACAAGGAAGAGTTCAAGTTACCTTGTAACTAGAGGTTCCTTGGCCTGGGATCAACCTGATATTATTCCGCTAGGGTTCTCCTACTTCTTAAATACGTTTTTTTCTTTCTTCTTTTTTTTTTAGTACTTTAGCTGTCAACTGTGAGTTAATGCCACCTACTTCTTCATTGATCGTGAACCTCTTACCAACTCCTTTAGGACAAAGATGTCTCAGTCCTTTATACAGGGTGCCGCCAAAGTCGCCACACATAGGGAAAATGGGAAATTGTAGCTGAATGTACGTTTATTTATAAAATATTCATTACAAAATTTTACAAAGAGGTGGCAAACACGTAGATAATTTTTCTTTTTTCTTTTTGAGACAGAGCCTCAAGCTTTCCCCCTGGGTAGAGTGCCATGGCATCACAGCTCACAGCAACCTCCAACTCCTGGGCTCAAGCGATTCTCTTGCCTCAGCCTCCCAAGTAGCTGGGACTACAGGTGCCCGCCACAATGTCCGGCTATTTTCTGATTGCAGCGGTCATTGTTGTTTGGTGGGCCGGACTGGATTCGAACCTACCAGCTCAGTTTGTATGTGGCTGGTGCCTTAGCCGCTTGAGCCACAGGCGCCGAGCCGCGTAGACATTTTATAAAATTTTTTGCAATGAATATTTTGTAAATAAAGGTACATTTAGCTACAATTTCCGTTTTCCCTATGTGTGGCAACTTTGGGACATCCTGTAATCACAATGCCTGGAATTTGCTAGCTGGCTCAATAAATATTTGTGAAATGGAACTATTTGGGCCATCTATAGTGCCATGACCAATTTGGAGCCCTGGATTTGAGCGACATAGATGGTGGAGCCTCTTGGGGGCCTACCCTCTGATCACCAGAAAATATGAAGAGTGGGACTAAAGGGAAGAGAAGACTAAAGGGGTGGGGACAAAGTAAAAAAACAAATAAGACAAAAACCAAAAACATAATTTCAATCATGTGACAGCTGTTAAAGGCGCACCTCACCGTTCTGTTGCTTTTGCAATAGATTTTAAAATACAGCCTGAGTGTGGTGGCTCACAGCTCTAATTCCAGCACTTTGGGAGGCTGGGGTGGAAGGAATGCTTGAGCCCAGGAGTTCTAGACCACCCTGAGCATCATAGCCAGAGATCTGATCTCTACAAAACATAAAAAAATTGACTGGCCTGGTGGAATATATCTCTAGAATCACCTGAGCCCAGGAGTTTGAGGCTATAGTAAACAGTGATGGTGCCCACCACATTCCTGCCTGCACCACAGAGCCAGACCCTCTTTCTAAGAAAAATAATTTTTTTTAAATGTGCACATTTGTTTTATGGAAAAGTCAGGGTAATAAATAATATGAGACTGCAAAGAAGAGTGGAGTTCTTTTCAAAAACTTGGAAGTAAGGTAAGCAGGTGAGTTGAACTCTCCATTGAACTAAAGATTATCAGCAAATATATCTTATATGTGAAAATAGTTCAAAATTAGTCATCTGATTTGGACGTACACATTTGAGAAGGCCTGTTTAGAATGTGGCTATAATTCAAAACACTTAAATCTAGTGATACAGTCTGAAGAGAGAATGTGGGAGAGGAGTAACATGGAGCCTCAAGGGAGAAACTCAGAGGCCGAGAACATGATGTTTAGTCAACACCCAGACCTAGTGGGCATAAATATTTTCAGTAACTAGAGATTTACACTCTCATGGGGCAAGGATATTTTTTTTGGTTTCACCAGAACCAGATGAAATATCCCCTACTTCTAGACACCTCCTTTTCTCTTATACCACGTTCATTATGCAATCTTCTGATTATTATTTGGCTTCTAAATAGATTTCCTTACAGGAGAGAATGTCCTAGCCTATGCTCAGAACTATTCTTGTCCACTTGGTAGTTAATACTGATTTGTGCATCTGTCTCTTGAGAAGTCAGTTCTTTAGACTTAGTCACCAGGAGTAGTCAGGGTTCTCCAGAGAAACTGAACCAATAGGCACTGAGGCAGGTGGATTATTCAAGCTCAGGAGTTCAAGACCAGCCTGAGAAAGACAGACCCAGTCTCTACTGAAAATAGAAAACAAAAACTAGCCGGATATTGTGACATATGCCTCTAATGTCAACTGCTCAGGAGGCTAAGGCAAGAGGATCACTTGAGACCAGGAGTCTGAGGTTGCTGTAAACTAACATCACAGCACCCCACCCATGGCAACAGAATAAGACTCTATGTCCAAAAAAAGAAAAGAACAACAGCAACAAAAACCCAATAGGCAATAGCGTATACTTATTTATTTATTTATTTATTATGAGGAATTGACTCACATGATTATGGAGGTTGAGAAGTCCCATGATCTATGTCTGCAAGCTAGATACCCAATAAAGTCCATGGTGTAATTCAGTCCAATTATAAAAGCTGGAGAACCAGGAGAGCCAAGTCTGAGTTCAAAGGCAGAAGATAAGATGAAATACCCCAGCTGATCAGTGAGGCAGGAAAAGAAGAGCAAATACCTCCTAACTCTACCTTTTGCTCTTTCTATTCATACCCTCAATGGATTGGATGTACCCACCCCCATTGGGGAGGGACCTCTACTTTATTTTATTTATTTATTTATTGAGACAGAGTATCACTATGTGTAGAGTACATGGCATCACAGCTCATAGCAACTTCAAACTCTTGGGCCTAAGCGATCCTCTTGCCTCAGCCTCCCAAGTAGCTGAGACTATAGGCACCCACCACAATGCCTAGGTACTTTTTTTTTGTTGTAGTTGTAGTTGTCATTGTTGTTTGACAGGCCTGGGCCGGGTTCAAACTCACTAGCCCCAGTGTATGTGGCCAGCTTCCTAGCCACTGAGCTACAGGCACAGAGCCACAGTTGACTATTTTGGGAAAAAAATCCTGAGAAAGAAGAGTCCTTGGAAGCTGGAAAGGGAGCTGCTTTCAGCTGACTTGGGGACTAGAGGATGGCTGAGGTGACCCCAAATCCAAGGCCCCAGAATATGATGTCTTTTCTAGGCCACTGTGAGGGTAAAGAGTGAATGACCTGAGTGGGAGTGAGGGCAGGGGATGGGTGCAAGGAGTGCTGTGTCCAGCCCACAGCAGCCCAGCTCAAGTCCTTTGTTATATCCTCTGGAATGCCCACCCTGACTCCTGGGATGCTCACTCTGACTCCTTCTCCCTACAAAATTGGTGTCTTCGAGCGGTGCCTGTGGCTCAGTGAGTAGGGCCCCGGCCCAATATACCAAGGGTGGTGGGTTCAAACCTGGCCCTGGCCAAACTGCAACAAAAAAATAGGTGGGTGTTGTGGTAGGCGCTATAGTCCCAGCTACTCAGGAGGCTGAGGCAAGAGATTTCCTAAGCCCAAGAGATAAAGTTTGCTGTGAGCTGTGACACCGTGGCACTCTACCAAGGGCAATAAAGTGAGACTGTCTCTAAAAAAAAAAAAATGGTGTCTTCAGTTGGGCTCTTAACAATTCCTTATACCTCTCTGGTTTGGTTTACTTTGCTTTGCACGTAATTGTTTATCTTATTATTTTTTCTTTTCTTTTTTTTTTTTTTGAGATAGAGTCTCACTATGTCACTCTTAGTGGAGTGTTATGGCGTCCCAGCTCACAGCAACCTCAAACTCTTGGGCTTAATCAATTCTCTTGCTTCACCCTCCCACATAGCTGGGACTACAGGCGCCCACCACAGCGCCCAGCTATTTTTTGTTGCAGTTGTCCTTGTTGGTTAGCAGGCCCAGGCTGAGTTCGAAACCACCACCCTCAGTATATATGGCTGGCGCAGTAATCTCTGTGCTACGGGCTCAGAGCCTGCACTGTAATTATTTTTTACCCCATTAAACTATACATTTTAAGAGAATAACAAAGTAACAATGTTGTGATCATTTTTGTATCCTTCTCTTCATAGTGCCTGACAGGGTGCTACATGTACATATAGTAGTATCTGAATAAATGCTTGAATGAATGAGTGAAGTGAGAACCAGATGAAAAGATTATGCACGTGCATGTGAGCGTGTGTGTGTGTGTGTGTGTGTGTGTGTGTGTGTACTGAGGGTGGTTACTATTGAAGGAAAGGGAGGAAGAGGTGAAAGAAGATGTGGGCTGGGGAAAAAAGAAAAGAGCATAGGAGAAGAGTGAAAAGTTATAATAAGATTTATTGATTATAAATATTGTGTTTACCATGTATCACATACATCAACTAAATGTTTTCATGTCTATGACCTAATTTAATGTTCATAGCAATCACCTTATTTTACAGATGGTGAAGCCAAGTCTCAGAGAAGAAGATGGCTCGCCCAAAGTCACATGGCTGGGAAGTAGCAATACCAGGACCCAAGGGCCCAAGCTCTTAATGTTTTAGTGTGTTTTCAGGTAGAGTATAGTGATGTCATAGCTCACAGCAACCTCAATCTCTTGGGTTCAAGTGATTCTCTTGCTTCAGCCTCCCAAGTAGCTGGGACTACAAGTGCCCGCCACAATACCCCGCTATTTTTTTTTTTTTTTAGTTTAAATGTATTTTATTTTTAAACAACCTACATGACATGTTTTTCCTTAAAAACAATGCCTCCACTCCAAATAAATCACGGTCAAAATAAATGAAGAGCTCAAGATGACCTCAATCCCGTTTGTCTTTAGTGTGTTTTGTGTTCTGTTGAGAGTAGAAAAAAGTTTTTCTCTTATTACAGTATCTTACATCCAAACCATCTTTTGCATTCTCCCAAATGTTTGCTCTCTTATCTCCAGACCCACAACGGAAAGCTGTAGTCCCAGCTACTTAGGAGGCTGAGGCCAAAGGATCTCTTGAGCCCAAGTGTTTGAGGTTGCAAAAGGAGGGTGGGGCATTGTTAGAAATAATTAGGTATGACAGATGTGCTTCATATATTCTTCTTCTTCCTTTTTTTTTTTTAAGAGATAGAGTCCTGCTTTGTCACCCTCGGTAGAGTGCCATGGTGTCACAGTTCAGAGCAACCTCCAGCTCTTGGGCTTAGGTGATTCTCTTGCCTCAGTGACATGCGGCCCGGCCGGTGGGCGGTGTCGGAGAGTTCGTGATCGGAGTATGAGAGGGGGAGGGGAAGGGGTGGACACAATCACACAACCACTCATACAGTATAGGGAGAAGGCTGAGCCGAAGCTGTTTATTAGAGATC
>CAUYTI010114794.1:0-17572 GCA_963575145.1 Galago senegalensis | reverse complement strand
ACAGGCGCCCGCCACAACGCCCGGCTATTTTTTGGTTGCAGCCGTCATTGTTGTTTGGCGGGTCCGGGCTGGGGATTTGAACCCGCCACCTTAGGTGTACGTGGCTGGCGCCTTAGCCGGTTGAGCTATAGGTGCCCAGCCGACAAAAGTTTTTTTAAAAGTAGCTCTTGTTAATAACGGGCCATTGTTATTACTTTTCCTTGGCCAGAATTTAGACCTTTCTGAAGATTATAAACCAAGGTCCTTTCCCTTTTTTGACTAAAAAAATGCATAAATTTGAGAATAAAACATATATATTTATTAGGCCATCTGTTCTCATTTAGACACTGAAGATTAGGAGGGAATGCTGCCACTCTCTCTTGATCATGATGTGTCCCATAGAAATCCCAGCTACTGCCCAAAGAGCAGGCTAATGGAAGATTCTTCTCAAGAGAGGTGTTCAGGTATGTTTAGTGGGTTCTGGTATACTAGGCAGGGACCACTTGGCCATACCTCTTGGCTAAAGACCCCAGGGACTATTCTTTTCATCAATATAAAGCAAAAATATTGGAGATCCCAAGACTAAAACTCACACAGGAATCAAGAAGAGAAATTTCTTCTAATTGTTTCTATTATCGTTATTATCATCACCACTACTACTACCACCAAGAAGTCAGGGCATAATTGTGTTTTTTTAGGTCATCAGTAGGGTTCCTCTACTAAATCAGGGTGGAGATAAGGATTTTAGAGAATGTTTCAACCCCCTTTCTTACCCTAATCTTATACTTGAAGAAGAGGTGGTTATTTACTGTTTTCATTTAGGATTTAAGGGAGATGAGGAACTGAGTCACCCACGTGATAATCAGCTCATCTTTCTGTTCAGGAATTCTTCCTGATATCATTTACTACCTGTTGCTAGTTCAAGTGCATGTTCTCTTGTGTCCCTTTAGGAGAAAGAAGACAGACAGATACTGGTTGTCTTTAGTGAGTTGTTTGATCTGTGGGGGGCTGGTGGTTTGTGGTTGCTCAGTGGAGCCAAAATTCCTTTCAGGCCCTTCTCTGTGCCTACTGAGCATTTTTTTAGCCTAGGAATAAACCAACCAAAAATGGAAAAAGAGAGGTTATTCCTAGAGTGAGAAGCTGTTGACCCCAGAAGCTCAGAAAGTGCCGGGGAAAATATTGCACCCACTAGATCTTTGGCTTGAGCTTAAAAAACTCCTGAAGCCAATGTGACTGTAACTTCAAATGTTCTGGTACTCAGTAACTGCTGCTCTTCAGGGCTTTTTTCTCCATTAAAGGGGTTCTCCCTTTGGTTCCTAGTTCTTTTACAATCTGGGAGTGTTACATTAATTCAGAAGTACTTGCACTTCAAGAAAAACCTAGAGAGAGCAAGACTGAATTCTCAGTCTTAGAAAGGGTATTCCATGTATAGAGCAATTTAGGCATGGAAGCACCACAGTGGGGGATCATCTGGGGACAGAGGATTCTAGGAATCACTCATATGATGCATAAATGGCTCTTGCCTCTGCCCACCTGTAAATTTTGTTTGAATCTTCAGGATGTTGAGAGAAGCATCTGAGATTTGCTTTTTTAAAATATTTTTTTTTGAGACAGGGTCTTGCTCTGTCCCCTTGAGTAGAGTGCATCATGATAGCCCACTGTGATCTCAGACTCCTAGGCTAAAGCCATCCTCCCACCGTGGCCTCTTAGAGAGCTAGGATTATAGACATGAGCCACTGCCAAGACTTGCTTCTTAAAGAGAACCCTAGATATTGTAATTGCTCACCTTTGCCCAGCTTCCTGCCCATTTTGCCCCATAAATTTCACAACTCTTAATTGGCCTCTTGTGGATTAGCCACAACAAATCTGTCATTTGGAGAGGGCATTCTCCTATTATAAAGATTGTTCCTAGACTATTGGCACGCCCTCTGTATGGGTGCATAGTCTCAGAACTTGAGCCTTGCTCAATATACTAAAAAAAAAAATGGAATCATCAAAAACATAAACAAACAAACAAACCTAATCTTGCATTCTTGGTCCTAGTACAGAAGTTTTTAAGTATGTGGTATATTTTATTTTAAAATATTTCATATGAGGGGAGGTGGTTGACAGTGATATCTCTAATAACTTAGTTTATGTGTGACTATCTTGAATGTAATGTCTAAGTTAATATTTTCTTGGTGACTTAGTCAGAATTGGAGATAATGGTTACTTGTGGCAGTATGGTAGGCAAAACCCACAAAGAAAATAGAAGATTGCTGTCTAGAAGGATGAAGTCTGAGTTAGAATGTAATCAAAACTTCTTCAATCAGAAAGGTTTAAGGTATTAAACAAAATGAAAAGGGATTTCCCCCACTCCCACCTCAAATCTGAAAAGAATTTTCCTAAGAGGTCAATTCAGGACCAATAAAAGAAAAAAAAATTACATAGTTAACTTATGGAAATTATTCACCCCAAGAGATATCACAGTTTAAAAATATTAAAATTTAAGAAACATGATTTTAAGTGCATTATTAAGGTAATCTATGCTGTTTGGAGGGGACTCTTAACTTGTGTCGTTTGCACCAAAGTAAACAATCAAGCTCTCTTAAGATATGTTTTTTGGCTCAATGCCTGTGGCTCAAGCAGCTAAGGCGCCAGCCACATACACCTAAGGTGGCAGGTTCAAATCTAGCCCGGGCTGGCCAAACAACAATGATGGCTGCAACCAAAAAATGGCCAGGCGTTGTGGTGGGTGCCTATAGTCCCAGCTACTTGGGAGGCAGAGGCAGGAGACTTGCTTGAGCCCAGGAGTTAGAGGTTGCTGTGAGCTGTGATGCCACGGCAGTCTACCCAGGGGGACAGCTTGAGGCTCTGTCTCCAAAAAAAAAGATATGTTTTTTACCAGGTACAGTGGCCCATGCCTGTAATCCTAGCACTTTGGTAGGCTGAGATGAGAGGGATCATTTGAACTCATGATTTTGAGACTAGCCTGAGCAAGAGCAAGAGCAAGATTCCATCTCTCCAAAAAACAGAAAAGTCAGCCAAGCATGTAGGCATGTGCCTGTTGTCTGGCACCTGTTTTCCCAGGCACTTGGGAGGCCAAGACCAGAGAATCACGTGAGCTGAAGAGTTAGAGGCTGCAGTGAACTATGATGATGCCACTGCACTCTAGTCTCAGTGACAGACCAAAACCCTCTCTCAGGAAAAAAAAAAAAAAAAGGTTATCTGATTCTACTGTTGGAGAAAGAATCCTTACTGAATGGACCATGAGCCAGTCCCAGTGGCAGTATTTTTTTTTTTTTTGAGACAGAGCCTCAAGCTATCCCCCTGGGTAGAGTGCCGCGGCATTACAGCTCACAGCAACCTCCAACTTCTGGGCTCAAGCGAGTCTCTTGCCTCCGCCTCCCAAGTAGCTGGGACCACAGGCGCCCGCCACAACGCCCGGCTATTTTTTGGTTGCAGCCATCATTGTTGTTTGGCGGGTCTGGGCCAGGGATTCGAACCCGCCACCTTAGGTGTACGTGGCTGGCGCCTTAGCCGGTTGAGCTATACATGCTGAGCCTGGAAATTGTTTTTATGCCTGGAAATTGAAATTATCATCTCTGGTTCCTGACCATTCTTCTTTCAATATATTCTCCTAAAAAGAAAATGATATCTAAGACAGATAAAAGAAATGTTAAGGGATAAAGCCCTACCAAAGACTGGGCCTGAGGGCCCTGAGGATTCTGGTTCATTGACACACTGGATCCTGAGCCAGGCCCAGCACCATGGACTGGCTGAGGGTTGCCTGCAATCAGCGTTGGGATATTTGTCTGGCGATGTAGAATTTTCTAAAAAGTGAAAAGAGAAACCTATGAATTGCCTGTTTAACAAAGCTATCATGTAGTTCCTATCCCACTCAAGATTTACCCTATCATTTAGTACAAGAACAAGAAGCACTCACCAGGGCAATCTCTGGATCCACAATTCTCATCACTACCTGTGCTTGCAGCAATGCATAAGCCAACTGAGGGTTCTGAAGCAACATGTTCCGTGCTTCCTGGGGGCTATTCTGGACACAGAGCTGAGAAGGTAAGCAGATTCATTATCAGGTTCATTATTTATTACCTAGAAATTGATAGTGATTTAGAACCATTCCCATCTGAGAAATGTAATATTCTAAAGGCTCTTTTAAGTTACCATTAGCTTTGCATGGTACAAAAAATCTTGGTCACAGTAGGCAAGAGAAGGAAGTAGCATTTCAAATATTATAATACTGTCATTTAAGAAAAAAGCCCAATTTCAGTATCTAAATATCTATGTGCCACAAAAACCCAGTTGGATTATTTGGGTAGTTATATTCACATATAAAAATAGAAAGCTCCCTGTACAAAATGTAAAATACTCTGTGCACATGCAGAATATTGGAGTGGCAAGAAATGGTAGTCTATAGACAATTTCTATTTGAGCTCAGGAAAATAATCCCATTAATTTTATCAGTTAACCCCTTTAAAAACCTGATGTAATTTGCTTTATTCATAACCTAATGCCTCCTCTCACCTTCATTTGTTTCATCAGCTCAAACATCTGCTCTGGTGGAAGACTGGCAACTGCTTTGCTAATAGACTCAGGGGCATCCTCAGGACTGATGGTCTCTCCATAAGGTGACTCAATGACAGGGGCCCCAGTGCCAAGGCCTAATTGGGAAGAAAAGTACAAGAAAGTTAGTGAGGCAAAACAAAAAGCTAAATCATTTCAAAGAGTACTTTCTAGGTCTGCTGCAAGACCTAGCTGATAACTTTAAATTCTCTGAAGCTCAGAAATAAATTGAAACTCCCTTGATTCTGTGAAGGAAAGAATATATTTCCTGTTCGCAGAGGAAGACTGGGGCCATTATCACACAGCTGGACAACATTAACCTAAATTAGAGAATTACGCATATTAACTTTTGACAAGTCATTTCAGAGGCGAAGTATTAAACAGAAAAAGATGCTGGGGTAGGTGCAGTGGCTCATGCCTATAATTCTAGAATAAACAGAAAAAGATGCTAGGGTAGGTGCAGTGGCTCATACCTATAATCCTAGAACTCCAGGACCTAAGGCAGGTGAATTGCTTGAGCTCAGGAGTTTTTAGACCTGCCTGAGCAAGAGTGAGACCTTGTCTTTACTAAAAAAAAAAAAAAAAAAAATAGAAAAAGTAGCTGGGTGCTACATGTTTGGTGCCTGTAGTCCCAGCTATTCAGGGGGCTTAGGAAAGAGGATTGCTTAAGCCCAAAAGTTTAAGGTTGCTGTGAGTTATGAAGCCACAGCATTCTATCCAGGGCAACAGAATAAGAAGACTTGGTCTAAAAAAAAAAAAAGCTAATTTAAAAAATTCCTGGAATCTATTATATAACCTCATGAAAAAGAGAGCCATAAAAATGTCTTAGTACCTCCTACACATCATAATACCAGTTACACATCTGGTAACACAGCCTTAGGTGTGGCAATGATATAGTTAGCACTACTAATGCATTGGTGAACCTGAATTCATTTTAACAAGAAATCAATTCCTTGGCAATTGAAAGATTTCTAAAGTTAACTTTACCTGTTTCTCAAAGATATATATTTTCCTAACTCTGGCAACTCAGGTTGGTTAAGTAAAGAACCTGTGTGGATACCCATTTCAGCATATTTAAGATATAAAACAGAAAATCTTCTTTGTTACATCTTTTCTAATTTATATTGCATACAACTTCAGAATATACTCACTCTTCAGCTCTTCTTTGTTCTTTTCACTGGCAGCATTGTCAACTCGAAGGGCTCTCCCACTGAATTCACGCCCATTCAGGTTCCGCATGGCACTAAGGGCTGTCTCTTGGTCTTGGTATTCACAGAAGCCATAACCCTTTGGCTTTCCTGTCTCCCTATCATATACCAATCTAGAGAGCAGAGCCAAGTATTAGGCACACATGTTTACACATACAGGATTCCTGTTGATGGTTCCATGCTCTAATTTGACCTACTATAAAAACCTTGTGGTGGCACCCATAGCTCAGTGACTAGGGCACTGGCCACATCCACCAAGACAGGTGGGTTCGAGCCCAGCCTGGGCCTACTGAACAACAATGACAAGTGCAACTGAAAAGTAGCCAGGTGTTGCGGCGGGTGCCTGTAATTCCAGCTACCTGGGAGGCTGAGGCAAGAGAATCGCTTAAGCCCAAGAGTTTGAGGTTGCTGTGAGCTGTGATGCCATGCACTCTACCGAGGGCAACATAGTGAGACCTTGACTCAAAAAAAAAAAGAAAAAGAAAAAGAAAAAAAACGATAAAAACCTTTTAACTGTGACTGCCTCACTAAAATATTTTTAAAAACATTTTTAACAAAAAATATCTTTTAGGTAAGAATGAATATGAATTGGAGAACATGTGAATTGTATCTCGATAAAGCTATTATAGAGGCAAGATTACTTGAGGCCAGATGTTCAAGACCAACCTGGGCAACACAGCAAAACCCCATCACTAAAAATTTTTTAAATATTAGCTGAGTGCAGTGACATACGACTATAGTCCCAACTACTTGGGAGGTTGGGGATGGAGGATCATTTGAGGCCAGGAGTTTAAGGCCAGCCTGGGTGATACAGTGATACTTGTCTCAAGAAACAAACAAAACAAGCAGTTACAAAAATAAAATACATGTGATATGTCACCAGTAAAAAACTCTGCCATTGGCTCAGCTGCTGAAGCAAGCGGTTTCGGCACCAGCCACATACACTGAAGTTGGCCATTTGGAATCCAGCCCAGGTCAGCTAAAACAATGACAGCTGCAACAAAAAAATAGCCAGGTATTGTGGGGGGCACCTGTAGTCCCAGCTACTGGGGAGGGTGAGGCAAGAGAATTGCTTAAGCCCAGGAGTTGGAGGTTGCTGTGAGCTGTGACACCAAAGCACTCTACCAAAGGCAATAAAGTGAGTCTCTGTCTCAAAAACAAAAACTCTGCCATTATTACTAAAAGCCAAATTTGTGGTGATTTTTAAGACGTTCTTACCAAGAAGTAAAAGGGGATCTCACCTGAAACTAACAACAGGTCCAACCTCAGAAAAGATGTCCTTCAACTGCTCTTCAGTAGCTTCATAAGGAATGTTCCCCACTAAGGAAGAGAACAAGTAATATTAAAATTCTAAGTTTGTAACCTAGATCTTTAGAGATTAAATAAACAGTACACTATTCATATATAGTGAATATATAACAAGTGGCTCAAGATTGTGTTCTCCCAATCCCATCATATTCCTTTAGACTTCTTAATAAGGGATCTATATCACTGAGACTAAATATAAGAGCTATAGATGTTCCTAAATGTTAGTTTGCAGCTTGATTTGACAAATATCACATTTTCCTTAACTTTGGCGATAATACTTAGCCATTGGTATCTACCTGAAGGTCTGCAAGTCTTGTACATGACTACTAAAAACGTCAATGTTATGATTTTTAAAACAGGTGCATATGCCCGTATTTCAACACATACCCACAATTAAGGAAGAATGATCATGAACCAGAGGATGTTTAAAACGTCTTCTGAAATTGTTTTATCATGTCCCTTTTAAAAGTGCTTTAAAATAACTGCACATACTTTAAAAAACAACTTATTTTGGCTAAAAAGGTTACTCATATTAGTTTCTCTTCTTTTTTTTCTTGAGACAGAGTCTTACTTTGTCACCCTTGGTATAGTGCTGTGACGTCATAGCTCACAGCAACCTCAAACTCTTGGGCTCAAGCAATTCTCTTGCCTCAGCCTCCTAAGTAGCTGGGACTACAGGTGCCCACCACAACACCCAGCTTTTTTTTTATTTTATTTTTTTGAGACAAAGTCTCGCTTTGTCGCCCTTGGTAGAATGCCATGGCTTCATATCTCACAGCAACCCCTAACTCTTGGGCTCAAGCCATTCTCTTGCCTTGGTCTCCTAAATAGCTGGGGCTACAGGCGCCCACTTATCTATTTTTAGAGATGGGGGTCTCACTCTTGCTCAGGAGTGAAACTGAGCCAGGCACGGTGGCTCACGCCTATAATCTCAGCACCTCGGGAGGCCGAGGTGGGCGGACAGCCTGAGCTGACGCGTTCGAGACAAGCCAGAGCTAAAGTGAGACGCCGTCTCTTTAAAAAAAAAAAAAAAAGCCGACAGCGCCGCCTGTGGCTCAAAGGAGTAGGGCGCCAGCCCCATATGCTGGAGGTGGCGGGTTCAAACCCAGCCCCGGCTAAAAACTGCAAAAAAGCCGGGACCGGGCGCAGTGGCTCACACCTGTAATCCTAGCACTCTGGAAGGCGGAGGCCGAGGCCAGTGGATTGCCTGAGTGCCTGAGCTCACGGGTTCGAGACCAGCAAGAGCCAGAGGGAAACCTCGTCTCTAAAAAATTAGCCGGTCGTTGTGATGGGCGCCTGTGGTCCCTGCTACTTGGGAGGCTGAGGTAAAAAAAAAAAAATCGCATCAGCCCAAGACTTTGGGGTTGCTGTGACCTGTGACGCCACGGCAAACTATGGAGGGCGACAAACTTCGTCTCAAAAAAATAAAAATAAAAAGGAAGTGGCTCTATACCCTCAGTATACTGTGGGGGGGGGTGAGAATAGTACGGGACAGTGAGGTACTACTGCCATGCACCTCATGGAAAAACGCATATAAAGTTAGACGGTAGTCTAACGTCCTCAACGAAACTGTGGAAAACCTAGGAAACCTCTGGGGAAGGAGCGCGTCTCGGCCTACGAATCCACCTGGTTGGCCGCCCCACAGGAGAGGTAAAGAGTCGCACGCTCGACCCAACACCTGTGGTGTTTCTTCAGGTTGGAGGCGCAGAGAGGCGTTCCTCGCCATTCCCTGCCTTTTTCTGTCCCTCCCCGATGCTTGGCTCCAAGGAATACTTCTCACCAAACACAGAACGTAGAGAACGATCCACCGCAGGGTCTCTAACCGTCATACCCGCCATAGCTCCCTCTCAGCGTCTTCCGGTGCGCCAAAGCACACTTCCGTACTGAGCACCAGCCCCGCGCGGACCACGCTTTTGTATGGCGCAAGAGCCGGAAACGCATGGGCGGGGCGGACGCAAGGCCCCTCCTCTGGCGCCGTTGCGCCCAGCCGCAAGTGCGTGGTACGTCCGTGCGAGGACTAACCGCCCTCTGGGCGGAGCTAAAGCCTGAGAATAATTCGGGTGTGAGACGGATACGGGCGGGCCTAGGCCGATTTCAAAACGTTTATCCTGTAGACTTCCTTATTCTTTCATGTGGCTGTTGGAAGCACTTGTTAACCACAATAAAGACAGCGGCAGCGTCTTTACCATGGTAACAAGGAAGTCATTTGCTAACGACCGTGGCACTTTTCCTTTTAGTTCCGACCTATTAGGGGAGGGACGTGCTTGGGATCACTCCGGCAGCGTGCATGTTATTATTTTGCTGAAACTGGACTGTGTGCATAGGAAAGCGTCATGCCAGCTGGGAGAGTGCGAGAATGAGTGGTGCTCTACGTCTAAGCACCAACATAGCTGGGGAAATGGAGAAAAAGGGAGAACAGACCCCCATCTGGTCTCTGGTAGTCTTTGGGTTTCACGTGCTTTAGTAGCGGGGTGGTACAGCGGAGGACATTGGCAGGCAGGGTATTAGAAACAACAGAAAACATCATTGACCGGTGATTCCACACTCTGGTGCCTGCACTTCTGGGATATTGGCGTGCAGATATTGGCTCTCTGGAAAGAAAGCCCTTACCTGGATTTGAGGAAATCCAGAGGGTACCTAAGGAAAACAGGGTTAGGGGATGAAAAGTGGAAGGAACCAAGAGCACTATTAGGGACTTGTATGCAAAGGGGGACAGATGGTAAAATAGCCACAGAATTTGAGGCGTGGACGGTTTTATTATTACACACCTAATTAGAAGTGTATATGAACTATGAGAAAGATTAAAAAAATAGGTGTTACTTTACACCGTGGACTGAATCACTTAAAAAAGTAATCCAGTAAAGATAGAAATTTTGGGAAGAGTGTTCCTATTTCTATGACTCTGAAGTTCTATTTGCAATCAGTGTGTGACCAAGAGAACATCTTGTATAATAGAATAGTCCAAACGAGATTTCCAGCTCTCTAAAAGGTACGGCTTCATATTTGATGTGTGTCATTGTTGTGAACTTTTGCTAAATGCAGGTATATCTGAGTATATTTCTAACCTAGTATTTTCCAAACTTGACAAAAGATTGACCTGGGGTGTGCTTAAGTAAGCATATAGATCTTGGGGCTCCACCTCAGGCATTTGGAATGAGATTCCAGAGAAAGAACTTGGGAGTCATTATTTTTAAACAAGTGCCTATAGTGATTTTTAAGGTCAGACAACTTGAGTAGTATTGTAGTTATTGAGGTAGCTTTGTGGCAACATTTAGGACAACTGCGCTTTTTAATGAAATTTCCCTTAAAGTAGTTTTCAAAGTTTGCAACTCAGGACCACTCCTTGCGGGGAAGGATGTTTGGAAATGTACAGGAGCCTTTTCTGTTGTAGCAAATACTGATGCAGAGGGGAGCCAGAGATGATAACTGGGACTACCAAGTCCCAGACATTCCTACACAATGGGCCGTCCCCCCCCGAATGTCATTAATGTCTCTCCCCTTGAGACAGTGTTAATATCAGCCATATTAGACCAAATGGATCCTGGATCTGAAGGCCATGTTACATTGCCAGTCTTATAAATAATTTGTGCTTTAGCCTTCTCACAACTGTGGCTGATCCCAATGAATTAGTAATAATAAAAGCTAACATTTATTGAGCTTTTGCTCTATCTTCATTGTATTTGATTTTTATTGTTGTATAATAGATTTCCACAAACTTAATGGCTTTATAATACTCATTTATTAGCTCAAAGATTTGTAGGTCAGGAGTCTGACTGGACTTTATTGGGTTCTATATTTAGGATCTCATATGGCTAAAATGCTGAAATTGAGGTGCTAGGCACTTATCTGCAATCTCTAGGGAAGAATCAGCTTCCAAGCTCATTTTTATTGACAGAATTTGGTTCTTTATAGTTGTAGGAACTTCTTATTTCCTTGATTGCTGTTGACTGAGAGCTGTCACTCTTTGCTCCTAGAGGCTTCTCTCTGGTTTTTACACGTGAACTTCTACATCTCAGAGCCAGAAATGGCACATATTTTATGCTCTGAATCACTGACTTTTCCCTTCTTCCACCAGCTGGGGAGAACTTTGCTTTTAAAGGGTTCTTGTATTTAGGCCAGGCCCACACAGATGATCTCCCTATATTAAGGTTAGCTGTGCTTCTGTAACATAACCTAATCTTGCAGTAAAATCCATTATAATCACAGTCCTGAGAATTATGCAGGGTGAATACATGAAGAGGGTCAGGAAATGACAGGACTACGTTGGATTTTTGCCTGTCACACCCATTTTGTTGACAAATATGTTTAAAGAAGTTTAAGTAACTGAGGTTCCTAGCTCCCACAGTAAGCATGCAAGACAGTTTGAACTCAGGTTGCTATGGCTTTAGAGCAGTGTTTTTCAATCTTGGTTATCTTACAGAACACTTGAATCTATAGTTAAACTTCTATGGCACACTTAAATTATATTGATTTAAAAAAGGAATATAATTATTGTGCTTTTAACTTCTTTTCAAAATAATTTAATGATCTTTTAAAAATTTTCATGCACACCAACGATCCTCTTATGGCACATCAGTGTGCCATGGCACACCAGTTGAAAATCGCTGCTTTAGAGACTGCTTAACTGCTGTATCTCCTGCCTTTCAGCATAACCGAGGGAATGTGGATGGCTCAACATATTTTATTGCCATTTTTGAGAAAGAGCATACAGCATATGACCTGGTGGTGGTGGGTCAGTGGCTCCTAATAATGAGCCATTCAAGGAAATGTTGAGGCCTTAGCTGGGCTTGTTCTGCTGTTGCCAACCATCTGTAGAACATGAACTATTTGTTCTGTTATTTCAGCAACCAGCCTTACTCTACTGGTTATAAAAGAGGAGGTGAGTGCAAGGGATATAACCTGTGCACTTGCTTTTTGTAAGTTTGAGTTTCACTTATACGCTCTGTACTAGTGACCCCTGCCTCAGTGCCTGTACATGAGACTATTTCCCTTCATTGAGACACTCCTTGGATGACGGCCTTTATTTCCCCTGCAGTTCATAGCAAAGTGAAGGTACAAGGTAGGATGTCTCATGATATATGTGTTATGACTGAGCCTTAGTTAACACAATGATATAGGTAAGGTATGACAAGGTAGAAAGAACAGAAGGTTGGAAGCATTTCTATGTAAATGGGACTAGATATATAGGATAAATGTTACTTGGGGCTTTGAAAAGAAAAGAAAGGGCACCTAGTGGATAATCAAAGAATTTGGGAAACAATAGTCAAGATTTGTGAGCACTTTGTCATGAGTTTTGTGGAAAAGTTACAAGTTCTTATTCAATCTTGTTGATGACAGTAACCATCTTGGATGGGATATGCATAAGAAAGCAAAGACATTTCAAGATTGTGATGGCACAGAGACCGTTCTTTCTCCTGGTCATAGAAGGTCAAATTTCTAAGGCTGGGGTAAGCACTACTGCAGGTTTGGTCCATGTTTAAAGCTCCTCAAAGAGCCATGGGATGAAATCTCTCATTGGTCTTGCAGGGAATAGCTGGAGAGGCAGCAACTCCTGGATAGATATCATTATATGAAAAAGGTGCCATATGAGACTGATAGCTTTACCTCTTTTAGGAGAAATCAACAGTGAGCAGTGCTTGCTAAAGCTAAGGAAATTTGTAGCCCCAAGAGAGCACCTGAATGCTGACACAGGTCCTGATCAGTATCTGGATGAAGGTATCAATTGACTTGCTTTTTAGAAAGAAACATCATTCCTAAGTTCTACCCTGCTGCATTATCAGACTGGTTCTATAGTGATGTCTATACTTTCTAGGAATATTTGAGGGTTTGGCCCTGAGGCTACTCTACAAAAAATTGTCCAACACATCAAAACTGATCATTTAGGTCTTTCGTGTTTAGAATTTTCAATTTTTATTTCTTAACTAACTAATTTTGTTCTCAATGTGTAGCTGGTTTTATAACCAAAATTTCATAAATCTCAAGTGTCTTAACTCCCTTGTATTCCAAAGGAAAACTCCAAAGGAGTTTTTAGTGCTCATATCAGAACTGAAGCAGGCAGCTAACTGGCCTTGACTTAACAGGGATGAAACAATGAGCGTTATCTCAGCTCCAGTAGCCCTGCAACTGCAGTTTTAGAGAAAGCAGAGAAGAGATAGAGAGGTTTCAGTACAAATTGCTGAACAGAACTTTGTAACTTTCTGTACATTGATGCAATTATTTTGAGTTTTTCCCAGGAATAGTAGAACGTCCTTGCAGCCCTGAGACAACTACAGTGCTTTATTCTACCAGATTGTCCAGAGAAAGACAAGATAAGCAGTATGCCACCACAGATTGTGCTCAAGAGTCACTGAGCCTGTGCACAAAGTTAAAAGAATGAACAATATTAACCCCTAGCTCATTATAACACTAAAATTCCCACTCTGGGGAAGGATTTGGCCACCATTTTTTGTTTATGCATTATTCATTTTCAGCTCCATAAAAAACCCCTTGACTCTGCTAATCAGGGAGGTGGATTTGAGGTAGGCTATGCCTCCTCCTCTCAGTTGATGCATTTTCTTTTTTTTTTATTAAATCATAGCTGTGTACATTAATGCAATCATGGAGTTGATGCATTTTTTGAAATAAATCCTTTCTCTTTTGACAATCCTTGTTGTCTCAGAAATTGGCTATCTGTGAAGTGAGCAACATTGAACCCCCTTGTAGGTTCATTAACAGTTGCACACTGTATACATTTTTTGGTATGCCTTTCCCAGAATTTCATTCCTTCAAAGAAGGTGCAGGGTTTTTCACCTGCTCAAAGTTTGCATTATGAGCTATCTTGCTTGGTAGAAGGCCAGGGAGTTCAAAAGAATTTGAGGAAGATTTGCTCTATTCTTGGCAATGGCATGGTGACATCTTGTTACCAAATGAGGACTGCTTCCAAGCCAAGGATTGGGAAAAACTGGGTAAAAGGAAGAAGTCTTTGATTTTTTTTTAACCTGGAATCTACCAAACTGTTTTAAAGCTTATGTCTCCTTCTGGGCTTATTTTGTTTCAGATCCAGAACTCAGGGATATTTTTGCCTAGCACATGGTGTATTAGTCTGTTTTGCATTGCTATAAAGGAAATACCTGAGGTTGGGTAATTTATAAAGAAAAGTTTATTTGGGTCATGGTTCTGTAGACTGTACAAGCATGGCAACAGTATTTGCTTCTAGTGACGGCTTCAGGGAGCTTCTAATCAAGGTGGAAAACAAAGGGGAAGCAGGCATGTTACATGGCAGGAGAGGAAACAGGAGGAGGTGGTGTAGGCTCCATGAGACAACTAGTTCTTATGTGAACTAATAAAATGAGAACTCACTAATTATTGTGGGAAGGCACCAAGCCATTCATGAAGTTTCTACCCCCATGACCCAAAAATCTCCCACTTGGCCCTACCTCCAACATTGGGGATCAAATTTCTACATGCGATTTGGAGGTGACAAATAACCAAGCAATATCACATAGCATCCAGGGTTTAGCAAAACAAAGGTGAGTATCACCAGATAGCACTCAAACTCCCAATAATACACTGCTAGGTAAGCATGGCTGGATACAGCATGTAGATGATCATACCAGGTTGGGGAAAAAAATGGGGTGATAATGACTCAGAAGAGCTAGTATTTGTGAAGGGCTGTATCAATTACAAGGCTTTTCTACATAGATCTCATTTGATTCTCGCAGAACCTATGAGATAGTTTTAGTATGCTACCTATTTTCTTTTTGTGGTAAAATATGTAGTTGTCTTTTAGTATATGCAGGGGATTGGTTCCAGGGCCCTCTGTGTATAACAAAGTACACACATACTCAAATACCATGGAACCTGTATATACAAAAACCAGCCCTGTGTACACATGGGTTTTGCATCTGAGAGTACTGTATGTTTGGTTTCTGTTTTGTGGGGAAAAGTCCATGTATGAGTGGACCTGTACAGTTCAAACCCATGTTGTTTGAAGGCCAATTGATTATAACTTAGATTTCCTTTATTTTAATCATTTTAAGCATACCTTTAAGGGATATTAAGTGTAATACATTCACATTGTTATGTACCCATCACCAGTATCCCTTTCTAGAAATTTTTTATTTTCCCAAAATGGAACCCCATACCCATTAAATGTGAATTTCGCATTCCTTCCTGATACTGGAACTTCATTTTTGGTAGGTTCTTGGTCTCAGTAATTTGAAGAATGAATCCACAGACCACAGATCAGTGGCAAGACAGGATTTATTTTACAGAAAAAAATACAAAAACACCAAAGCTCCTGGCAGAGAGAAACAACCCAAGTCGAGGAGTGGGGGGCTCTCTCCCCAGGCTCTTTGTCCAGGGGTATATATAGTCTCATGGGTCCTTTGTAGTTACATTAGGCCAGGACTTGGTAATAAATGAATGGATATAGTCCATTCTGCTGGGGTAAGATGAATGAGTGCCTCAATGAATGGATACAGTCCTTTCCACTGCGGCAAGGTGAATTAATGCATTCATGAATGGATACAGTCCCTTTCATTCCCAGACCTAGGAAACTTACCTAAAATTGACCAGGCCTAGGAAATGTGGGGTTCCCTATTCAGCCACAAGCGCAAGGGGAAGGAGACACTAAGGCACTGCTGTCTCCCCAGCAGTTGTCTGGCCTCTCTGGCTACTGGAGCTTCCTGCAGGGACCCCCATGCCTACCTTCCAACCTGCTGGTTCCTCTGCTGGCTGTTGGCAGCACCAACACTGCCAGGGTGGAGGTGGCAGGTCCGCCCCTCAGCTTGGCTGAGGTGGCTGGGGTGCCACCTGTCCTGTGTCAATTCTTCGTCTCCCAGTAGAAACTCTTAACTGCTGTTAGGGAAAAAGGATGAAGACTTGATCTAACTGCTTCCTGCTAAATTGGGTGATGATAGAAGGGGTCAGTTAGGGTTTCTCAGGAGGGAGAGCGATCCAGGGGTCTGTAATAGAATCAGGTCTTGGAACCATCTTTACTTTGTGTGGCCTGATGATATTTCTGAAAGACAAATCTGATTACCACATTAAAGGGTAGAACAGTGAGATGAGGGGGTTAATTATAGTGGCAGGTTGGAAGAACAAAGTCAGTGATATTAAAAGAAAACTATATTAACACTTTCCTTGCTGTCTTCTAAATAATAACTTTAAATGCTCTTTAGGCTCACCAGTGTAGGTGGACTGTGGTTGATTCTCTTCATGGTCTGCTTCTGTAGGAGGTGGTGGGTTCCAGGATTACTCATGAATGATGTATCCCGGAATCTATTCCCATAACTTTAACAGCTGTAGAAGAAGATAAGATAGCAGAAGAGGGACCTTCCTAAGTTGGGGTTAGGGAAGGTGAATTGGAGGGAAGAGTTTTGATCATGACTAGATCTCCAGGAGAGAAAATTTCTTTTAGTGTTGAATGTGAAAATGTAGTTGGGAGGTTTTTGAGGATTTGTTGAAATTTAGCTAATGAAGTAATATATTTTACTAATTCTGTAGTTTCTTGATCTAATAATAAATCGTTAGTTAAAAGAAGTTTTCCATATAATAATTCAAACTGGTTACAACCAAGTTTCTGAGGTAAATTTCTTATCCTGAGGAGAACAGTGGAAGTAATTTAGTCCAAGGGAAATGAGTCTCATTAGTTAGCTTTTGTAACTGTCCACTGATTTTATCATTCATTTCTTTCTACCTTCCCAGAGGATTGGGGCCTCCAAGAACAGTGTAGATGATATTTTATGCCCAGGGCTTTAGATGTTCCTTGTGTAACAGCTACTTTAAAGGCTGGCCTATTATCACTTTGCAAACTCTGAGGGAGTCCAGACTTGGGAATAATCTCATGTACTAAAGCCTTTACAACTTCCTGGGCCTTTTATGTCCTGAAAGGGAACACTTCAACCCGATTAGTAAAAGTATCCACAAATACCAGCAAATATTGTATACCATGTACCTTAGGGAGATGAATGAAATCCATTTGCCAATCTTCACCTGGATATTTACCTCGTTTCTGTATACCTTGGGGAGCTAGATGGTGATTTGAAGGATTGTTTCTCTGACATACCTCACAAGTCCTTGTTATCTGTTTTATGGTTTTAAGTAAGTTTTTCCTGTTGAAGAGAACTTTAGCCATGTGACAAGTGCTTTCACTGCCAAAATGAAAAGACCTATGTAAGGTTTTAAGTATTTTCAATTTGCTTGCAGTTAGTAATAGCAAAAGTTCACATCTGTTTTGTAGACAGCCTGATGAAAGTAGTGAATAGTCTCTGGATAAATTCAACTCCTTTTCTTTTTGGGTATATTGAGGGGCATGATTCTCAAGTGATCCCTCCCAAATGAGGGTGCTACAAGGAGAATTTTTCCTTTTTTTTTTGAGACAGAGCCTCAATCTATCCCCCTGGGTAGAGTGCTATGGCATTACAGCTCACAGCAACCTCCAACTCCTGGGCTCAAGCGAGTCTCTTGCCTCCGCCTCCCAAGTAGCTGGGACTACAGGCGCCCGCCACAACGCCCGGCTACTTTTTGGTTGCAGC